>NW_020717242.1:0-36352 GCF_900518725.1 Notechis scutatus
TAAAGTTGCCAAGGTTGGACACCCCTGCTCTAAGGCAACTGGATGGGGAATTCTGGGAATTGAAGTCCACCTACTTTCCTAAAGTTTGGGAGATATTGTTTAATGGTGTCGATTTAGCAGGTGCATTATTTTAGACTTCTAGACTTCCATTTCCAGTTTGGTCTAGTCCTAGTGGTATTGCTGGCTGAGGAATTCTAGTTGGGGGATTCTGGGAGTTGATGTCCATTCAATTGGAAGATGCTTAGGTTGATGTAGTGCCGGAGGCAACAGGCTAGAAACCAGAAGACAGTGAGTGCTAGCCACATTGTAAGCATAAAAGCCAACTGGGTGACTTTGGGCCAATCGCCAGGAGACGGAGGATTGTAGTCCCACCTTAGGCATGAAAGCTGGCTGGGGTGATTTTGGGCCAATCACTAGGAGACGGTGAGTTCTAGTCCTGCTTTAGGCATGAAAGCCAACTGGGTGACTTTGGATCAATCACCAGGAGACGTTGAGTTCTAGTTCTGCCTTAAGCATGAAAGCTGGTTGGGTGACTTTGGGCCAATCACTAGGAGACGGTGAGTTCTAGTCCTGATTTTAGGCATGAAAGCCAACTGGGTGACTTTGGATCAATCACCAGGAGATGGTGAGTTCTAGTCCCACCTAGGGTTTGAAATCTGGTTGGATGGTGAGTTCTAGTCCCATCTTAGGCATGAAAGCCGACTGGGTGACTTTTGGCTAGTCATTTTCTCTCAGCCCGACCCACTTCATATGGTTCTTGTTGTCAGGAAAATAGGAGGAGGAGGGACTGTTTGGTATGTTCGCTACCTTGAATGACTTATAAAAATAATGAAGGTGGGATAGAAATAAATAAATCCTTAAATGCACAAATAAATGAATTTCTGGCATCCAGTTGAACTACATTTGCTTTTTAAAAGCTTCTCTCTCCCCTGTGTTGAACACAGAAGTATCCTGCGGCGAAGTCAGCAAAAAAAAAAAAAATCACAGAGCCCTCTTTTTGTGACTCATATAAGAACGGGGTGAAGCCAGGGGTGGGATTCAAATTTTTTAACAACCGGTTCTGTGGGCGTGGCTTGGGTGGTGGGCGTGGCTTGGTGGTCATGTGACTAGGTGGGCATGGCTTGGTGGTCATGTTATTGGCTGGGTGTGGCCAACTCAATATCACTCACATCGAGGCACGCATCTCCTCGCCTGGCCTCTCGTGACTGTGGGGATGCTGCAACAGTCGTAAGTGTGAAAAATGGTCGTAAGTCACTTTTTTCAGTGCCATTGTGACTTTGAATGGTCACTCCACACAAGCAAAGAACTAGCAAAGGAGGGGGGAAAAACTCCAGAGATGTTCCTGAGACAGGAAGTCTAGTCCTGCCAAGAACGTAATAAGGGTTAACGGAGAGGCAGTTTCTGTAAGCAACACCAGAATGTTTCCTTCCTGCCTTCCTTACAGGATTAGGCCAGTAATTTCTTCTAACAACCGGTTCTCCGAACTGCTTAGAATGTTAACAACCGGTTCTAGCGAACAGGTGAGAACTGGTAGAATCCCACCCCTGGGTGAAGCTGCTGTCGCCATATTTTTTTGACTCCACTTGGTTGCTTCCAACAATACAAAAATCTAGATTGGTATCAAAATCTAGGGCAGGATATTCGGCCCACGTGCCCCCAAAAAAGTGAATTTAAACATCTTAAGAAGAGATTGGACAGCAATTCATCCGGAATGGCATCGTATATCTCCTGCTTGAGCAGACTAGAAGATCTTTGAGGTCCCTTCCAACTCTGTTGTTCTGTATTTGTTGACTTTATTCTGGGCTTAGACAGTTTAAAAAAAATACTTCGAGCATGCTCAGCGAACCTCCAGAAAAAAACCCTCCAAAGGCTAATAAAAAGCCTTAACATTTAAGAGAATAATGTTAAGGCTTAATAAATCAAGGTTAGGCAGAGATTCATTTGCTTAATGAATTACGTTGCAATTTGTATGCGGCTAAAAATGCAGCATGGGCTTCTCAGGATTTTTTTTTGAGTGCACGGAAATTAACATTTTTTCCCCACATTTATTTTTCATCACCTTCAATTTTCATCCTGATTTATTACCAGCGTATTCCCCCCCCCCCAAAAAAAAACTATTCCGTGCGTCCCATCAAAATTTAAAACGTAGATAAAGCCTATCTATCATATGTCTTCTGCGCAATTAGACAGATCCATATAAATATAGGTTGGTAATGAATCATAATTTTATAGTATTGTAAGTTCAGGTCCCAAAATGTTGATGAGATTTCTTGCTCTCTGAGGCATTTTTATTTTATTTTATTTTTTTTCTTTCTTTGTTTGTTTGTTTGTTTGTTTATTTATTTTAATTTTGGACTTGATTGATGGGGGATGGATGATTGATTCCATACAAAATATCATTCACCATTGAGATTGATCACACCTACGCCCACATGTGGGTACACCATGTTTCCCCGAAAATAAGACCCTGTCTTATATTTTTTGCCCCCCCAAAAGGCACCAGGTCTTATTTTCAGATGTCATCCACTGACTAACCTCACCTGTGTGCGTCACCCCTGGCCTCCTTTTCGCTGTCAAGGGCCTTCAGGAACTTCTTCTGCAGCTGTCAAGGCTTTCCTGAAGGCCTCTGCAGCTGATAACAGAGTTCTGGATCGATCCAGAGCTTTGTTCTCAGCTACAGAGGCCTTCAGGAAAGCCTTTCCAGCCTTGCTGGTGGCAGAAAAAATGGGCCGGCAAGGCAGGTGTCAAGGTGTGCGAGGCCTGGCTACACCTGTCCAAAGGTAAGTAGTAGGGCAGCTTCACCCCCCCCCAATCCCAACCCTACCTTAATTTTTACCCGTTCACGCTGGACTGGGCAGGATCTTAATTAGGGCTTACTTTGGAGGTAGGGCTTATTTTGGGCATACGTGTAAAAAATCAAGCTAGGACTTACTTTTGGGGTAGGTTGTACTTTGTCTGCAACAGGATATATGCACACATTTTTCTGCAGGAAACAAACACACATACAGGTGTACTAATCAAGTCAGAGAGAAGGATACAGAATCCATAGACATTTATAGGTGTGTTGGAACTATAGCTGTGTTTCGCAACGTTAGGAACTTTGAGATCGGTGGACCTCAACTCCCAGGATTCCCCAGCCAGAGAACTCTGGGAGTTGAAGTCCACCTATCTCAAAGTCACTAAGGTTGAGCAAAACTGGCTTGTGTGCCAGGCCGAGCCATGGTGGTTTATCTCTAGTCCTTGTAATGCAGTGCCCTCAATCTCAGTCCACTGTTACATACAGGTTCTGACCCAGGAGGGCCAGCAGCCACGACAAAAAGTTTCGCTCTCGGGCTGACAAGTCCATTTGATTGGAAAATAAATAGTCATCTGCCAGATCTCTTCATCTCTGCCCCCTGCCTTTTACCCCCAGAGCTAGGGTGGGGTTTCGCAAGCAGCAATGGCTCTTTGGTCCCAAGGACCGGCTCATAGATTTCCACTGCTCTCCTCTCCTCTGCCTTCTGCACATCTGCGTGTCAGGCACTGGACCCAGGTGTTCCTCCTCTTCTTCATCAGCCATCTCCAGACCTGAGAGCTGTTGACTCTCCATCAGAGGGCGGACGGAAAGCCCAAGCTCCACCTCTGTCTCTCTTTCTGTGCCAGCTCCATTCCCTCTTCCCCCTCGGAGCTCCCAGGTTGTCCTGATGCTGACCCTGACTCCCACGCCTCCTCCTCCTCCGCTGTGATGATCCAGGGCGTGGCGCAAAAGTCACAAAAGTAGGTAAAGTGCCTTCAATTCCTCCAACTTGGCCCCCAATGTCCAGCTATCATCGGCTGGAGAGAAAAAACTCTCCCAAGAACAGTTTTTAAAGGGAAGAAATTCCGTCCGAACCCAAAGTACATATAGATTATAGATAAAAACCAACACAAACCACACCGCAGCAATTAACGAGACAGGGCAGGATAACGAATTGCAGACTTCAAAAGATAACGAAACACACACAGTTGGGAGGACACCAGAACCCAGATAAGACTTGACCAACAAAGATAATGCAGGCTTTGCTTCCAGCAAGGTGCTGTGCGCAAACGCCCTTTTTAAATCCTGTTTTCCCAGCTGCAGCTGATGAAGGGAATCAGGGCCCTTTCCTCCTCCGTAAGCCACACAACCCACATTGCTCCCTTCTCCGTTCCTCCCTGCATGCCCTAGGATGAAGAGGGGGTGGCCCTGGGTCTTCTTCTGAACTCCCTCTCCCTTGCTCTACCTCTCCCCTGCTCTGCTCAGCCGGACTTTGCCCTTCCCCAGTTTCTTCCACAGCCACTGGAGCCACACTCCCAGTCCCTGTCAGCTGCTCGCCTTCGCTCTCAGAATCAGATTCCAACAGGGGCATGACACCCTCTGATTCGGTCGCTGGAGGGTTCGGGTGGCCGACAGGCCAGAACAACAGGGTTAAACTCTTCCAGGATAACTTAGGAAGAATTCAAAGGCGCCTTCAAGGATGACCATACAGGTAGCCTTCGACTTACGACCACAAGTGAACCCCACATTTCCATCGCCGAGCAAGACAGCTGTTGCGTGAGTGTTGCTCCACTCTATGGCCTTCCTTGCCACTGTTGTCAAGTGAATCGTGTGAGGTTGTTAAGTTGGGAACGCGGTTGTTCAGCGAATCTGGTTTCCCTCCTGACTTTGCTTGTCAGAAGGTCACTGCGGCCGTCATCAATAAGAACCAGTTGCCAAGCCTCTGATTTCATTGCTACGTGACCCCCCAGGACGCTACATCGGTCGTCAGTGTGAAAAACTGTCACGAGTTACTTCCTGTTCTGACCCAAACCTGGTTCCAAGGAAGCCAACACGAAACGGAGGTAACAGCAAAATCTTTCAATGATTCTTTACGAATCCAGTTCCTTCATGGTTAAAAGGCTGCTTCAAACTAATTGTCTTTGATAAGAATGAGCCTCGCCAAGGTTGTGAAATCTGTTAAACCAGGGGTCTCCAACCTTGGCAGCTTTAAGACTTGTGGACTTCAACTCCCAGAATTCCTCAGCCAAACAATGCTGCCGTCATAGGCCGTGTGTTCGAAGGGGAGGGGCTTAAAGCTGCCAAGGTTGGAGACCCCCTGTGTTAAACTACCCATTAACCCTTCTCCGGTTTCCCATGCCTTTCTGGCAGCCAGAAAAAAAGAAAGAAACTTTTTGCAAAGGAACCTGGGAGGTCAGTCCCTCGTTCCCACTATCAGATTCCCCATTTTTGGCTGAAATTGTTGGGAGGGGGGGACAGATAGTAGGGGAGGGGACCCTGGGAAAACCCTGCTCTCGTCATAGGCTGTCTTTCCCCCTTTTTTGTCTTCCTTTGTCCGAAAATGCAGGCTGATAAGCCACAAGGAAGCCATATGCGGCCTGGAGATAAGCTAATTAAGTGGCAGGCAGATGCTGCAGAGAAAGAAAGCACACACACACACACACACACACACACACAACACACCCCTTTTCTTTTCCTTCTGACCAGGAGCTCTCCGGATTCGCCGAGGACAAAATTGGGAATGATGCCGACGGATTCGGGAGGGAAGCCCTGGGGGACCAGAGCCAGGATTGTGGGTTGAAGAGAGGGATACACACTATATGAGATGAGAATAGAAAAAAAAAAAGGGGGGGGGGGTTGGAGGGAATCCATAAATTCAGCCTGCAGCCTTTGGGTTCGGCGTTCGGGACTCAGCATTTCTGATAGAAACCTGGTTAGTTTCCAGCAGATTTTGCACTTCAAAATGAATCCCTTGCTCTCTTAAGTAAATCCTTGCAGTCTAGAAAGTGGGAAGTTGGCCATGGCAGGGAGGACAGTTGAAAAGAGAGAGGGAGAGGGAGAGGGAGAGAGAGAGAGAGAGAGAGAGCAGTCTCTTCTTGAAAGTCTCAGGTGATGAAGCTCCCACAACTTCCGAGGGCAACTTCTGTTCCATGGGTTGATTGTTCTCCCTGTCAGAAAGTTTCTCCTTGTTTCCAGGTTGAATCTCTCCTTGTTCAGTTTCCATCCATTATTCCTTATCTGGCCTTTGGGTGCTTTAGAAAATAGCTTGACCCCTTCCTCCTCCCTGTGGCAGCCCCTCAAATATTGGAAGACCGCTATCCTGTCTCCCCTGGTTCTTCTCTTCACTAGACTAGCCAAGCCCAGTTCCTGCAACCGTTCATCATATGTTTGAGCCTCCAGTCCCCTAATCCTCCTGGTTGCTCTTCTCTGCACTTTTTCTAGAGTCTCAACCTCTTTTTTTATAGTGTGGTGACCAAAATTGGATGCAGTACTCTAGGTGTGGCCTTACTGAGGCTTTATAGTTTTTGTACTCAGAGAGCAGATGGAAGGACCACTTGTGTGTGAAATTGTTGTGGTGTAAGATGTGGCTGCTGTCGGGCTCCGAGTACCGCCCTGCTTACCTTGGAGTTCGCCATCTCTAATGGGGCTCGGTTGGTGGAGGTGACTGTGGGGAGATCCGTCACGTGCCAGCCATTGTCTCAACATCTTTTTTATAATGTGGTGACCAAAACTGGATGCAGTACTCTAGGTGTGGCCTTACTAAGGCTTTATAGAGTGGTATTAATACTTCCCTTGATCTCGATTGTATCCCTCTGTTAATGCAATTTAGGATTGCATTGGCTTTTTGGGCTGCTGCTGCACACGGCTGGTTCCTATTTAGCTGGTTGTCCACTAAGACTCCAAGATCCCTCTCCCAGTTACTGCTATTGAGCCTGGTTTCACCCAGTCTATTTGTGTCCTTTGGGTTTTTCTTGCCTAAGTGTAGGACTTTACTTTTCTCTATACTGAATTTCATTTTGTTAGATAGGGCCCAGTGTTCTAGTCTGTCAAGATCCACCTGGATCTTGAGCCTATCTTCTTGGGTGTTAGCTATTCCTGCCAGCTTAGTATCATCTGCAAATTTGGTAAGTTTGCCCTGCCAGTGTTGGTGGGAGTGGTTTTTTTCCCTAAGAAGTTCCTAAATTGGGGTATTTTTATTTGATGGATTGTTTGTCTGGTGTTAATCCCTGCTTATCTGAGCATTGGCTGCTGGAGAAGATTATGTGGAGTTCTTGCTTCACTCTTCCCTTGACTGTTTGCGTGTAGACATTTTGTTACCCAGCTAGGTAACACCGTCATTCCCTCTGCAAGAAACAGCTTGCTCTGTCAGTGTTAGTTGGGATACGGTTTTCTCCTAGGTAGTGGCTTGATTTGGGTCTTGTTTTCTTCTCCATTGTTTGTCTGGTGTTCATCCCCACTTATCTCAGTGCTGTCTGCTGGAGAAGATATGTGGAGACCTCGGTGCACTCTACCCCTGGTTGTCCGCTTGCAGGCATTTCATTCCCCAACTAGGTAACATCATCAATGCTAGAGGGGAGTGGGGTGCTCTCTGACTTGGCAGCTTTCTTTGCAGACATTTCATTACCCAACTAGGCAACACCATCAGTGCTAGTGAGTGTGTTCTCTGTTATTAGCTCGTCTCGCCCAATATTGGCCAGGGTGTATTTTCCTTCTTGGTTGTGCTTTAATTAGGGTGCATCGTTTTCCGCTTGATGGAGAATCTCGCCGGAAACAATTGATGGAGGATCAAACAGAAAACAACTGATGGAGAATCAAGGAGAAAATGATTGACAATCAGACTGAGAGTCTGTCAGTCAAGGGTTCAGAAAGAAAGCTCGATCGGGAAGACGGTGGGAGTCAGCATTTCCTGTGATGTAATCTCAGTTCAGTTCAGTTCAGAATAGATCTGGAAGGGACCTTGGAGGTCTTCTAGTCCAGCCCTCTGCTCAAGCAGGAGACCCTATGCCAGTGATGGCTGACGTTTTTGTCGCCGTGTGCCGACAGTGTGAGTGTGTGCATGTGCACATGCGTGCCTGCACCCATAATGCAATGTGCGCATGACATCCCTGTGTGCACCCTGCCCCCCCTGTGCATGCACGGCAGATACCCAAAAATCAGCTGGCTGGCGGGCTAGTCTTAAAATGGCAATACCCAATACTACTAACTAGAGCATACAAAACATTTGCTAGACCAATACTCGAATACAGCTCATCAGTCTGGAACCCACATTACGTATCTGATATTAGCACAGTAGAGAAAGTCCAGAAATATTTCACAAGAAGAGTTCTCCACTCCTCTACTCGTTGCAGAAGACCTTATGCCACCAGACTCGAAATTCTAGACCTAGAAAACCTTGAACTACGCCGCCTTCGGTCCGATCTAAGTATAGGATATAAAATCATGCATTGCAGTGTCCTACCTGTCAATGAATACTTCAGCTTCAACCATAACAATACAAGAGCAAACAATAGATACAAACTCAAGGTTAATCGAACCAAACTTGATTGCAGGAAATACGACTTCAGCAATAGAGTGGTCAATGTCTGGAATACTCTACCCGACTCTGTAGTTTCTTCCCCAAACCCCAAAAACTTTAACCTTAGACTGTCTACTATTGACCTCACCCCTTTCCTAAGAGGTCTGTAGGGGGCGTGCATAAGCGCACCAACGTGCCTACCGTCCCTGTCCTATTGTTTCTTTTTATTTTTCTTATATGTATCCATGTATTTATAACTATGTTTTAACTTATACCTATTATCTTGTAAACAATTGACAAACCAAATAAAATAAAATAAAAAATGCTGATCCATCCTTATTGCGTCAGCCTTACAGCAGATGGTCAGCTCTTAAAACTCAATACCTTAACAGCCGAGAATAGCTGCTGGGATGCTCTGAGGAAGGATGATTCCAAAAGAAGAGAGTATTTGTAGTTCAGGGTTGAGCTGTGGGGTCCTCGGTGTTCTCTGAGCTTGGTTGTTTTCTTGCAGACGTTTCACTACCAGCCTAGATAACACCATCAGTGTTAGAAGGGAGTGAGTTTGCTCTCTGTCTATATACAGCACAAGCCTCTTCTAAGGAGGAGGAGGAGGAGGAGGAGGAGGAGGAGGAGGTCGTCATCCTTGTGTTCTCTGAGCTTGGTTGTTTTCTTGCAGACATTTCACTGCCAGCCTAGGTAACATCATCAGTGCCAGAAGGGAGTGGGGTTTACTCTCTATAAATGACTTGCCCTGTCAGTTTTGGTGGGGTTTTCTCGGTGGTTCCTTGATTAAGCTGTTATTTGCTGCTTGGTTGTCGGCCTGGTGTTAATCTTGGTGTTGATCCCTGCTTATTTGGGGTTTACTTGCTGTCAAGGAAGTGTCTCAAAGAGAAGAGGTGCCTCAAAGCAGACAATTTAAAAAGCAAAAAAGGAAACAAAAAGACTTTAAAAAAAAAAACCCTCCTCGACAGAAATAGCACCCAGAGAAGCAGGGGTTGATACCAGACAAACAAACAGTAAACAATGCCCCAGTCAAGGAACTACCAACTAAGACAAATCATCAAACAGTAAACAAGAGCCTAATCATTTGAACCACCGAGATCCCTCTCACCAACACTGACCCTTGTATATAAACACAGAGAGAAAAACCCCACCCCTTTCTAGCACTGATGATGTGGCCTAGCTGGGTGATGAAATGTTTGCAAGACAACAAGCACGTTCAGAGAGCCCCAAGGACCTCACAGAAGGATGATTCCCAGCAGTTTTCTCCCCAATCTTGCCCTCATCTTCTTTTTCTTTTCCTTGTTGCAGGAATGTGCTGGCGAGCCCCTCTTTTCCCTCTTCTGCGCCATCAAGCAGCAAATGGAGAAAGGTCCCATTGACGCCATCACGGGAGAAGCCCGCTATTCCTTGAGTGAAGACAAACTCATCCGGCAACAGATCGACTACAAGACCCTGGTGAGTGATGGGGGTGCCTGAAAAAGGAGAATATCAGGGCCCAGGAAAGAGGGAGGGAGACAGCGTTCTATTCGGGACCCAAAAGAAACAGAGATAGATAGATGATAGATAGATAGATAGATAGATAGATAGATAGATAGATAGATAGATAGATAGATAGATAGATATAAAACAATTTGGGTTTGCAAGAAAATAAGGTGGTCATGCAATAGACTTGCAGCACAAAAATGTTGCCCTTTGATGTCAACAAGATGGCCCTCATCCAGATACAGGTACAGATTAACAGAGTTGGAAGGGACCTTGTAGGTCATCTAGTCCAACCCCCCCCCTGCCCAAGCAGACCCTACACCATTTCTGACAGATGGCAGTTTCTCCCGAATTAATTGTCATAAATTTCTCCGAATTAATTGTCATAAATTTCCCTGAATTAATTATCATAAATTTCCCCGAATTAATTATCATAAATTTCCCCGAATTAATTGTCATAAATTTCCCCGAATTGATTGTCTTAAATACATGCCAGTTGCCCGGTGCTTAAATTTTGACACGTGACCCTGGGGGGATAATTGTAAGAGTGAAAACTGGCCATAAGTCACTTATTTCAGTGCTGTGGTAATGGACACAAAATTCGTGAGTGTAAATCGAGGTTGTAAATCAAGAAATATGTAACTGGACCGTTGGATAAAAATGTTAAGAAAAATCTTCCGTTTTTGTGGGACTGTATAGAGCACAGTGTTTTTCAGGGAGAAACTATTAAATAGATACTTTTTTAAGTAAATCTTTTGAGGCCAGGCTTCAAATTGAAGGTTCCTGTGAACATGCTGGTATTTTGCCACTTGTATCTTTGAACAATCACTAAACGAATGGTCGTAAATCCAGGACTACCTGTGTTGTTTACCGAAAGATGATAAGATAAGGTAGGGTAGGGTAAGGTAAGGTAAGGTAAGATAAATAGGAGGGGAGGGGAGGAGAAGGGAGGAGAGGAGAGAAGAGAAGAGAAGAGGAGAGGAGAGGAGAGAAGAGAAGAGAAGAGAAGAGAAGAGAAGAGAAGAGAAGAGAAGAGAAGAGAAGAGAAGAGAAGAGAAGAGAAACTTTTATTGTCATTTTTTTCCCTGTGGGCACTCTGGCACATGTTAAAAATGAAAATTCTGTTGCCTGCTCTCCAAAGCATACACATACATAACACACATATAGATATGCTATATAATATACCTACCCTAACCCAGACCTTCCTGGGTTCCCCAACTTTCCCGGGGGAAAGAGGGGATGATTTTGTCAGAGGGGAAAGCACATGTGTGTGTGTACATGTGTGCACACCAGCACCCATGATGTTGATGCTCGCACAAGTGGGGCTGCGAACACCCACAAAGGACCACGAGCACCTGTGATGAGACTCATGCGAGTGGGGCGTCTGCAGGGGTGGGATTCTACCAGTTCTCACCTGTTCGCTAGAACCGGTTGTTAACATTCTAAGCAGTTCAGAGACCCAGTTGTTAGAAGAAATTACTGGCCTAATCCTGTAAGGAAGGCAGGAAGGAAACATTTTGGTGTTGCTTACAGAAACTGCCTCTCTGTTAACCCTTATTACATTCTTGGCAGGACTAGACTTCCTGTCTCAGGAACTTCTCTGGAGTTTTTCTTTCCTCCTTTGCTGGTACTTTGCTTGTGTGGAGTGACCATTCAAAGTTACAATTAAAGTGACTTATGACCATTTTTCACACTTATGACTGTTGCAGCATCCCTACAGTCATGAGAGGCCAGGGGAGGAGATGCGTGCCTCGATGTGAGTGATATTGAGTTGGCCACACCCAGCCAAAAACATGACCACCAAGCCATGTCCACCCAGTCACATGACCACCAAGCCACGCCCACTACCTAAGCCACGCCCACAGAACTGGTTGTTAAAAAATTTGAATGGGCGTCTGCCTGCGCAGAGGTGTGCACACCAGCCAGCCACTCACACAGCCCAGTGGCAATTAGTCTGTGCCTCGGTACTGGGCCTGTGGACCACAAGTTGGGGACCCCTTTCCTAACATATAAATACATATAAATATTCATCACTGTTGTAAGGAGGTGTTGGAAGAAATATCCATCTGGTTTAGTTCCCAGTTGGGAGGAAGACACTGGAAATGGGGAGGCTGATTGGGAAGAGGGTTTAATGATGAAGCAGAACCATCAAGCCCATGGTTCTGGTGCAGCTGACCACATGGAGTTGAGAGTGTATGGGGGGGGTGTATTTATACCTTCTCTTGGGCTTTGCACTTGAGCTTCCTGTTACTCTGCAAGAACATGCATTCTGTTGGCTGTTGTAGGGGTCATATAAGGGTCATAGCTGGCTCTGTAGTTTGTCTGAGCTAAGTTTGGTTGAAGTTTGAACTGCTGATGCCATGTCCTTAGGAGATTGTGCCATGTGGTATAAACTCTGCTGCTATGTGGTAGAGGGTTAATCCTATTATGACCTGAAGGGTCATGTTTCAATCCCATCATCCTGGAGCTGGGGTTTTTTTGTCTTGTAGATGGGCTAGCCCAGTGATGGCGAATCTTTTTGGCACCGAGTGCCCAAACCAGGACATGCGTGCATGCGTGTGCCTCTGTGTGTGTGCTGGAGCACTGGAAAACCAAAGATCAGTTGGCAGGTGCACCCATTCCTGTTTTTGGTCATTTGGAGGCTGTTTTCAGGCCGTTTTCCAGGCTGTTTCTAGGCCATTTTTCAGACTGTTTTCAGGCTTTTTGGGGGACCGAAAAACAGCCAGAAAAAGGGCCTGAAAACATCCTGGAATATGACCTGAAAAAGGGCCCAAAAATGACCTGGAAAATGGCCCCAAAACGCCCTGAAAACACCCTGAAAACACCCTGAAAAAGGCCCAAAAAACAGCTGGAAAAAGGGCCTGAAAACATCCTGGAAAATGGCCTGGAAAATGGCTCAAACATGGCCTGGAAAATGCTCTGAAAAATGCCCTCGAAAAAAAGGCCCCAAAAAGGCCCGAAAAACAGCCGGAAAAAGGGCCTGAAAACGTCCTCGAAAATGACCTAAAAATGGCCAAAAATGGCCTGGAAAATGGCCATTTTGGGGGGACATTTTCCAGGCTGCTTTCAGATCATTTTTTGAGCCAAAAATGGCCCAAAATTCCCTGAAAACACCCCGAAAAACGCCCTGAAAGCAGCCTGGTTTTTGGCCGATTTTGGGGTCATTTTCCAGCTTTCTTGTGCCCGCAAAGACCAGCTGGCTGGCACGCATGAAACCAAAAGAGCAGCGGCTCTGGCACACATGTCATAAGTTCGCCATCCTGGGGGCTAGCCCAATCTTTTTCAAAAAGCACCAAATATCTGCTGGTGGAGGGAAGGGAGGTTGAGTCTGCTTTCTGTCTTTTAAGAAAAAAAACCATGCTTCTCCCTTTCTCATCCAGGGAAATATAATATTCTGCCTTTTTAATATTTCTCAAAATATTTCATTCTTCTAGGAGAGGGGTGGGTGCCTTCCCACAGAGGCCTCCCACATTGTGTGCCCACTGCCGTTTCCCTGGGTTGTGAGCACAGCACATGCATCGTGAACCCATCTGTTTAGGTGCAACAGGCCCCAGAGAGCCGGAGTTAAAATCTCCCGTCTCTCATTCCTCGTCTGCCTCAGAACATACAGCCTCTCGGTCCCAAAGAGAAATCCACAGAGGGTGTTTTTTTTGGTAGAATTGCTAAAGGGAATCCTGTCCTTGGCAAGACGTGGAAGAGTTTCTCCATCTCCCACAGAAATTTGGAGGCATCCTTGTTCCACCTGATTTCTCAGGCGAGACGTTGTGTAGAGAACTCTGGTTTTGCTTACAATGGGAGAGGAGAAGAGAATGGAATGAAATTGAATGGAATGGAATAAAATAGAAAAGAGAGTAGAGAGTAGAGAATAGAATTGAGTAATATAGAAAAGAGAGAATAGAATAGAATAGAATAGAATAGAATAGAATAGAATAGAATAGAATAGAATAGAATAGAATATGGAATGAAGAATAGAATAGAATAGAATAGAATAGAATAGAATAGAATAGAATAGAATAGAATATGGAATGAAGAATAGAATAGAATGGAATGGAATAGAATAGAATAGAATAGAATAGAAGAGAATAGAAGAGAAGAGAAGAGAAGAGAAGAGAATAGAATAGGACAGGGGAGGGGAGGGGAGGGGAGGGGAGAGAGGAGAATGAAATTGAATGGAATGGAATAAAATAGAAAAGAGAGAAGAGAAGAGAAGAGAAGAGAGTAGAGAATAGAATTGAATAATATAGAAAAGAGAGAATAGAATAGAATAAAATAGAATAGAATAATATAGAAAATAGAATAGAACAGAACAGATTAGAACAGAACAGATTAGAACAGGAGAGGAGAGGGGAGGGGAGAGGAGAGAGCTGGAAGGGGGATCTTGGAGGTCTTCTAGTCGAGCCCCCTGCTCAAGTAGGACATCCTATGCTGTCCAGTGGCTGTCCAGTCTCTTCTTAAAAACCTCCAATGATGAAGCAGCCACAACCTCTGGTGGCAAGTTGTTCCGCTGGTTAATTGTCCTCACTGTTAAAGAAATTTATTCTTAGTTCCAGGTTGCTTCTCTCTTTGATTTGTTTCTATCCGTTGTTTCTTGTCTTGCCTTCTGGTTCTTTGGATAATAATTTGACCCCCCTCTTCTTCGTGGCAGTCCCTCAAATATTGGAAGACTGCTATCATGTCACTCCTCATTAATTGCACAAGTCTGCCTCCCTTTGAGGAGTTTTATACTCTGGGGGTCAGAAAGAGGGCTGAGAAAATATCTACAGACCCCTCACATCCTGGACATAAACTGTTTCAATTTCTACCCTCAAAATGACGCTATGGAGCATTGCACATCAGAACAGTTAGACACAAAGACGGTTTTTTTCCCCCTCGTGCCATCATTCTGCTAAACACCTAGTTCTCACAGTACTGTCTTATGTCTAAGGATATTTAGCCATGTAATAAGGCTGTATTACTGTTATTCTTCTCATCTTTCCACTACCTTCTGCTATTGGTATCTTATGATTTTATTACTCCGTTGTTGGTATGCTCACTGAGAGCTTGTGCACCAGAGATGAATTCCTTGTGGGTCCAATCACACTTGGCCAATAAAGAGGATTCTTCTACAGTATTGATATCAAGGTTTAGTGCAGAGCAAAGAGGTAGGGAGAAATGGAGAAAGGGAAGAAGGAAAGAGACAGGGAGAAACAGAAGGGAGGAGGGAAACACGGAAAGGGGAAAGGAGAAGGGAAGGGAAGGGAAGAAAAGGAAGAAGGGCGGGAAAGAGAAAAGGAAAGGAAAGGGAGAAGAGATGGAAAAAGAAAGGGGAGGAAAGGGAAGGAAGAAGGGAGGAAAAAGGAAAGGAAAGGAAGAAGGGAGGAGAAAGGAAAGGGAGGAAAAAGGAAAGGAAGAAGGGAGGAAAAAGGAAAGGAAGGAAAAGAAAGGAAGAAGGGAGGCGAAAGGAAAGGAAAGGAAGAAGAAAGATCTTTCGGTTGATGGTTACATTTCTCCTCAGCTATAAGCTTCCCTCTTTCACTCAGGCGCGTTTGATGTTAATCAGCTTTGCCTCTTAACATCTCAAGAGCAGGCAAATCTATCCTGATAGGAATCTTAGCAGATATATTGAGATCCATTTCACTGGGGAGATTAAAGGCAGAAGAAAGCAGATGAAGAAAGCATTTTCCTTTAGCCCCATTCTTTGACGCTGCAGAGGAAAGGGGGGGGGGAACGACCCAGACACCGATGTGGATTTTCCTCCCCTGGAACAGCAATTCCAATAATAAGATTAGGAGGAGGAGGAGGAGGAAGAGGAGGAAGAAGGAGGAGGAGGTGGTTCCACAGCTTTCTGATGTTTTCCGTGCTGCGTTCTTCCAGGGCTTTTTTTAAAAATTCCTTGGAAGACATTCATTGCATGATAGAACAAACAAAACAACCTGGTGGGTGGTCAAAAAAGTCAAGATGGCATCTCTCGTCATGTGACCAGAGGCCCTGCCCTGTTTTCAATGGTGCCATGATGCAGGTAAAAAAAACATGGGCTTAGCATCAATCACATGATCACGATCATACCTTCTTAACTGTACAGCTAGTCCTCCACTGACAAGCCGTTGCTTAGCGACCGTTTGAAGATATAATGGACTCCCCAAAAGATTCTGTTTCCTGTCCCACAGTCACATGACTCCCATTTCGAGTGCTTGGCCACTGGACGCTCTCTATTTCCATCAGTTTGCAGCATCCTCTAGTTAGCTGACCACAATTTACAATGTTTTTGCCAGAAAAAACAGCATTTACTTCCAATTTGGGGCCAAATAAATGCCCATGGCTAACAATGGGTTCATTTTATGATTGCGGTGTTCAGTTAATGAGACGTGGTTGCGTCATGACCCACAATCCACGTGAAAAGGTTCCATTATAAGTGGTGAGATTCCATTTTTTTTACTAGTGGTTCTGTGGGCGTGACTTGGTGGGTGTGGCTTGGTGGGCATGGCAGGGGAAGGTTACGGCAAAATCCCCATTCCCTCCCCCACCCCACTAACCTGCTTTCCAGCTCCGTTCTCCTGTGCAGGGCAACCAAAGAGCTAGCCGATCAGCTGGGACTCAATGGGAGGCAGAGAATAGAGAATTCCCCAGCATAGCATAGCATAGCATAGCATAGCATAGCATAGCATAGCATAGCATAGCATAGCATAGCAATATATATATTGCTATATTGTGTGTGTGTGTGTGTGTGCCATCATCAGGCTTCTGTATTGATTTCGGCAGATGAGATTCTGCCAAAACGTTGCTACAACTTTAAAAGAACTACAATGACATAAGATTGGAAGTATCTAGGCAACGTTTTGATGAATGAGACTTCAGAGTGAGAAGAAGCACAGAGCTGAAGACACAAGCCTGAAGATGATGAATGAGACTTCATCGAAACGTTGCCTAGATACTTCCAATCTTCCAATATATATATATCACTCTCTCCCCCTCCCTTCCTTCCTCTCTCCCTCGCTCTCCCTCTCTCTCTTTCTCTTTCTCTCTCCCTTTCTCTTTCGCTCTCTCCCTCTCTTTCCCTTTCCCTTTCTCTCTATCTGCCTCCCTCCCACTCTCTCTCCCTCTCCCCCTCTCTTTCTCTCCCTCCCTCTCACTTTCTCTCTTTCTCTCTCTTTCTCTCCCTCCCTCTCTCTCCTTCTCCCTCTTTCTTTCTCTTTCCCTCCCTCCCTCACTCCCTGCCTCCTTCTCCCTCCCTCCCTCCCTTCCACAAACCATAACTAGGCAGCGCACAATAATAGTTTGTTTTGAATTCTCAGATTCTTTCCAACCTATTTCTGAAGAAATTATTAGTGTAGTAACCTCCTCTTCTCTTTTCTCTTTCTCCTCTCAAAGACTTGGGGGATTTGAGCTCACAAATCTCAAGGTAATGGAATTTTCCAAGCCTGGGAATAAAGAATGGAACATTTGCAAAACACCGCAGAAACACAAAATGCAGGAACTTTCCTTTCCTATCCCATAACTGCTAGCCAGCTTCCCCTTAAATCAAAAGCGAGCACCGGAAGGAGATCAAAGGCATTGTGGAGGATCTATCTTAACACACCGCTGATCAAATAAGGGCTACAGAACACATGTACTCAGTTTTCAAGGTTCTCTCATATAATCCTCTTTTCTTTGCAGTGAACTTGGCAGAACCTAGATTGTTATTGTTATTGTTAAGGAGTTTGATACTCTGTCCCGGGGAGAAGGCATTGCATTAGTTCTAGGGTGGCAATAAATCCCTAAATGTGATATCTCTTTTACTGACTGGCTTGTTTTATCAAGAGGCAAAAGATCTCATGAACCACGGTCCCCCTTCAACAAATGTGTAGAACAGCTAGAGTCTTGTGATGGGGCTGGTGGCAAGCTACATGTCCTTGGAGGAGCAGGATTGATAGAATTTGATAATCAGGAGATGGATTCCAGCTGTCAAAATCTCTCTGGAAAACGTAGAGATCACGAGTTTGCCCGTAAGTATTCCAGATGGCGGCTTCCCTCAAGTACACAGCAGAAATGGGAGTTAACAGATAACGGATAATCAGAGTTGGAAGGGACCTTATAGGTCATCTAGTCCAACCCCCACCCAAGCAGGAGACCCTACACCATTTCTGACCAATGGCAGTCCAATCTCTTCTTGAAAGACTCAAGTGATGAAGCTCCCACCACTTCCAAGGGCAACTTCTGTTCCATGGGTTGATTGTTCTCACTGTCAGGAAATTCCTCCAAATTTCAGATTGAATGTCTCCTTGTTCAGTTTCCATCCATTATTCCTTGTCTGGCCTTTGGGTGCCTTGGAGACAGTGGTGGGATTCAAATTATTTTACTACTGGTTCTGTGGGCGTGGCTTGGTGGGCTGTGGCAGGGGAAGGTTACTGCAAAATCCCCATTCCCTCCCCACCCCACTAACCTGCTTTCCAGCTCCATTCTCCTGTGCAGGGCAATCAAAGAAGATCCAACCGATCAGCTGGGACTCAGTGGGAACCAGAGAATAGATGCGGGCTGGGCCATTTCAGAGGTGGGATTTGCTGGTTCTCCAAACTACTCAAAATTTCCGCTTACTGGTCCTCCAGAATTGGTCAGAACCAACTGAATACCTGCTTGGAGAATAGCTTGACCCTCTGCTCTCTGTGGCAGCCCCTCAAATATTGGAAGACTGCTATCCTGTCTCTCCTGGTCCTTCTCTTCACTAGACTAGCCAGGCCCAGTTCCTGCAACCGTTCATTGTATGTTTTAGCCTCCAGTCCCCTAATCATCCTGGTTGCTCTTCTCTGTACTATTTCTAGAGTCTCAACCTCTTTTTAATAGTGTGGTGACCAAAACTGGATGCAATACTCTAGGTGTGGTCTTCCTAAGGCTTTATAGAGTGGTATTAGTACCTCTTGTGTTGTTGTGGTTAAAGCTGAAATATTCATTAACTGGTAAGATGTTGTAACATATGATTTTATGTACTATGCTTAAGTCCAATCTTAGCTGACATAGTTCAAGGTTGTCTAAGCCTAGAATCTCAAGCCTGGTGGTGTAGGGTATTCTGTTGCGAACAGAGGTGTGTAGTACTCTTCTTGTAAAATACTTCTGGACTCGCTCAATTGTATTTATGTCTGATATACAGTGCGGATTCCAGATAGTGGAACTTGCTTGCTTCGGTATTTTAAACAACAGACGGTGTGTCATTGTTGGGCAGTGGCGTGCAGTGATCCTCCACAAGAAACATCCTCCACAAGAAACAATTATGCCAGCAGTTTGTGTGTGTGTGTGTGTGTTTTCTTAAACACACAATTCCTTGGAGGATGGTTTATTTGCTTTCCCTTATTTGCAATTAATGGAACAAGGGGTATATCCCTGTCGAGGCAACATCACCAAGGTTGCTTACAGTCAAATTATATTAATTTGAAGCCAAAGCTAACATTCAGATGTTTGCTTTTCAAAAGCAACCGTTTATAAGAAAGAAAGAAGAAAGGGAGAGAAGGAAAAAAGAGAGAGAGAGAGAGAGAAATGTCCCTTGAAGCTGGGTTACAGATCTCCTTTTCAAAGTTGCTTCTAAGGTGCGTTAAATTTAGGGACGTGCATAATTTATTTATTTTTTTAAAGGCCTTTTTTTAAAAAAAAAATCATCTGGGTTTGAAGAAATGGAATTTGGAGCTTCAGATAAATATATCTGAAGCAGCCATCCAATCTTTCCTCTGTGCAGTGAATACAGGTGTAGTATTCACTGCACAGTAGACTTATAATGCTTATTCCAACTCATAAAATAGTTCTATGGTCTTGGGGAGATGGGTTCGAAAGAGCAGTGCAGCAGCTTGGAAACTGAAAGTGCATTCCATAAATAGTTTTTCAAAGATAGTAACTAGGTGACGGAAGTTTCTGCAGCACAAAATTCTAATTGGATAGTATGATGGATGACTCTTGGCTATGGATGTGTCCCATTGGAGAATATGAATTATGATACACCCAGGGGGTGGGGGAAAACCAGGGTCAAGGGAGACAATGAATGATGTGCCTCAGAGTTGGCCACACCCAGGCAGTGCCGGCATGTTAACTCCCAATAAATCCTTTTGAAGTTTTGGAAGTTTGGCTTGTGACTCATGATTTAATTGGGGTAACTGCCGGAATCCTGACAGGTTCATTTAATGACCGTTTGAAATTATAACGGCATTGCAAAAGTGACTTACAAAACAGTGTTGTTGTTTTTTACATTTGTGACCATTGCAGCATCCCCACAGTCACATGATCAAAACTGAGATGCTTGGCAACCGACTCGTATTTATGACGATTGCAGTGTCCTGGGAGTCGTGATTAGCAAAAGTCAAGGGCGAAACCAGATTCACTTAACAACTGTGTTATTCCCTTAACAACTGCAGTGATTCACTTAACCACTGCGGCCAGGGAGGTCATAAAATGGGGACAAATCTCACAACAACGGTCTTGCTTAGCGGCGGGAAGTTTGGGCAGAGTTGTGGAAAGAAACATGTGTTTGTTCCCCTTAATGGTGAACTGGATCACTTAGTGACAAGCTGCCGTTTGAGAGCTTATACGAAAAGCAGATTTTTTCTCCAAGTAATAAATACTATCCTTAATTGGATAATGACCTAGATATTAACATGAATAATGACCTAGATATGAACAAGTAGAACACTTATTCCTTTTATCCTGAACCAATGCATTCCAAAATGGTTAACCTATACCTTATATCTAACTTCTGGAATTCCTCATACCTTACAAAATCAACCACATAATTTCCTTAATACACGTAGCATACTATTATGTGCAGAGGTGGTAGTCAGCCAGTTCTGACCAGTTCTGGAGAACCGGTAGCAGAAATTTTGAGTTGTTTGGAGAACCAGCAAACCCCACCTCTGACTGGCCCTGCTAACCCCATCTCTTCTCTGCCTCCCATTGAGTCCCACCTGATTGGCTGGGTCTTCTTTGGTTGCCCTGCACAGGAGAACTGTTGTGGTTAGCTGGCAGCAGGGGAAGACGGCTGAGGAGAGTGAGGACTTAGATGGCAGGCCGGGACCATTAGGGGCTGCTGCCTTCAGAGATAGTGGGGGCTGGCAGCAGTGATGAGGTTCCCGAGGAGCCTGTGCCAAGTGCGCGTGAGAGCAGGGCTGCTCGCAGGAAAGAGCAAGTGCAGCAGCACGGGTGACTCGGGAGTAAGGCTGCAAAGTAATGGCCCCTCCTTCAAGAAGATAAATCCAGCTGTGAATCGGACGTTCTTTGCAGGAAGCAAAGACGTTTTGAAACTCGAGCCTCATTGACATTGCAGTATCTTAGTTGGTATTTGAAGACTTCTTGTGTTGTGAAATATTTCTAGGTAACCTTATCTGTTATTCTTGGCAGCCTCGCACAGTTTTGGAGGAGGCTTGTGCTTATCAAAGTTAATTAGTTTGCAGCAGCCTTTGAACCGGGGATTCGTAAGAAGCATTAAAAGGTTTCTGTTCCCTTTGGTTCATGTTTGTTTGATTGGAAAAGGGTTTGGGTCAGAACAAGAACGGAGCTGGAAAGCAGGTTAGTGGGGTGGGGAGGGAATGGGGATTTTGCAGTATCCTTCCCTACCACACCCACCAAGCCATGCCCACAGAACCGGTAGTAAAAAAATGTTGAATCCCACCAATGATTATGTGCTCCTTTACTATATTTTTACTACTGTTATCCATGTGCTTTATGCCTTCCTGTACTAAACAAGTACAGGAAATCCTTGACGTACGATCACAATCGGGCCCAAATTTTTTGTTGCTAAGCAAGATAGCTAAATGGGAAATTAAACGTGAAGCCGAGCAGTTGTCCCAAAGGTGTTTTTTTTTTTTCAAGAGGCAACTGGGCTTCTTTGTTTTTCCTTGAAGTCGTTTCGCTTCTCACCCAAGAAGCTTCTTCAGTTCTGATGGAATGGTGGAGGATGGAAGGATTTATATTCCTTGCAGTTATCTGTTCGTTAGTACTACTTCTGAGAGTTGTTGAGGCCACTTGGAGGTTTATCTGTGCCCTCAGGGTCACCTGAATAGTGCAAATGGGTGTGGAAGCTTCTTGGAAGTGCTAAAGGCATAACACTGGATGACTGGGAATCTCCATAGACAAGTCTGGCAGTTGTGTAAGGACAATGAGGTTCATATAACATGTTAAACCTGGGTAAATGAAACACAATGGTGGTTTCACTAATGCTTCTTGGGTGAGAAGCGAAATGTCTTCCAAAAAACCCAAGAAAATCCAGTTGCTTCTTGAAATAGCACTGTTGGGACAACCATGTCCTGGATGATGGAGAATCTCCATAGTGGTGTTCACCTAACACAGGGGTGTCAAACTCAAGGCCCACGGGCCAAATTCAGCCCATATGGCTCACCGGGCGCTGCCCTACAAACAGGAAAGGACCAGCCCATGGTGCCTCTGTGAGAGGGCTAGCAAAGCAAACTGAAAAAAAAGGGGGGAGAAATGTTTCCCCTTTTGCATTTGAGAATCCAAGAAGGGACAGGAAAGGAGGAAAGGGAAAGAGGAAAGACAAAGAAAAAGAAGGGAAGATGGAAAAAGAGGAAGGACGGAAAGATAAGGAAAGGGGGGAAGGAAGAAGAAAGGAGAAGGAAGAAGGAAGGAAGGAAGGAAGGAAGGAAGGAAGGAAGGAAGGAAGGAAGGAAGGAAGGAAGGAAGGTTATAATGAGAAGGAGGGAAGATCTGAGGGGAAGTCCTGCCTTAGTACTTGGCCACCATAGGTGCCCCCGACTTGAGTGATGTTGAGCTGGCCACGCCCACCCTGGCCCTGGTGCAGCCCTCAATGAAATCCAGTTTGGCACCCCTGACTGTTCTGACCCAAAACTTGTTCCAAGGAAACAAACACAGAACAGAGGTAACAGCAAAACCTTTTAACAATTCTTTACAAATTCCGTTCCTTCCCGGTGAAAAGGCTGTTTCAGACTAATTGTCTCTGATAAGAACGAGCCAAGGTGGTGCAAGGCTGCCAAGAACACTAGATAAAGTTGCAAAGAAATATTTCAAACACAAAGAGTCTCCAAACACAAACTAAGGAAGTCTGAACATCCACAAGGCTTGAGTGCAAAAACTTCTTTGCTTCCTGCAAAGAACTCCGGCTTCTCAGCTGGCTTTTTTCTCTGAAGGGAGGGGCCATTACCTTGCAGCCTTACTCTCGAGTCGCCCATGCTGCTGCAGCTGCTCTTTCCTACGAGCAGCCCTGCGCACACACGCACTGTGCACAGGCTCCTCAGGAACCTCTTCCTCACTGCTGCCAGCCTCCACAATCTCCGAAGGCAGCACTCCACCCCCTGATGGTCCTGGCCCCATCCCTGCGTCACACGCAGGCCTGTCATCCGAGTCCTCGCTCTCCATGACCTCAGCCATCTGCACCTGCTGCCAGCAAACCACAACACTGACATAACATATCCAGTTATAATGGCTTTGTTCACACATGGTTGGGTTGCCTACGATATATTGAAACCATATATTTCCATCACCACTTTAAGCTAATGTAGAATTTTGTCCAAACTCCACCCAAATGTATTACTTACAAAGTTCACAGTCTGATATGTTTCCTTTCTTTCAACCAACCTTCTACAGGTCCTGAGTTGCGTGAACCCTGATAATGTCAACACCCCTGAGATTCCAGTGAAGATCTTGAACTGTGACACCATCACCCAAGTGAAGGAGAAGTTCCTTGATGCCATCTTCAAGAACGTGCCTTGTTCTCATCGGCCCAAAGCTGCAGATATGGATCTTGGTGCGTTGAGTATCTTCTTAGATCAATGGAAATGGACAAACCATGGAACCCGTCCATCCATTCATAGAATCCTGTTGTGTTAGGTTGACGTATTCAGGTTCTCCCCTGGGCAGAAAATGCTCCTTCTTGGGCATTTGGGAGGTAATGACATATCGGAAATTAAAACCTCACCTTAGTTAGGAGAGATGGCTAGGTTTGGGGCAGGATGGGAAGGGAAGGGAAGGGAAGGGAAGGGAAGGGAAGGGAAGAGAAGAGAAGAGAAGAGAAGAGAAGAGAAGAGAAGAGAAGAGAAGAGAAGAGAAGAGAAGAGAAGAAAATAACAGAGTTGGAAAGGACCTTGGAGGTCTTCTAGTCCAACCCACTGCCTAGGCAGGAAACCCTACACCACTTCAGACAAATGGTTATCCAACATCTATTTAAAAACTTCCAGTGTTGGAGCATTCGCAACTTCTGGAGGCAAGCAGTTCCACTGGTTAATTCTTCTCACTGTCAGGAAATTCCTCCATAGTTCTAAGTTGTTTCTCTCCTTGATTAGTTTCCACCCGTTGCTTCTTGTCCTGCCCTCAGGTGCTTTGGAGAATAGCTTGACCTCCTTTTTCTTTGGGGCAAGAAAAAAATCATAAAGTTTTGGGACTTACAAATTAAAGTTGAGCGACTTTGGAAAAAGAAATTGTGTGTTATCCCAATTGTAATTGGAGCCCTTGGAGCAATACCTAAAGGGCTGCCTCGCTATTTGGAAATCCTGAATTTGTCAGACTTGAATACCCTGATTCTACAAAAAAAACACCCTATTTGAAACAGCTTATATCCTCCAACGCTACCTGAACAGTTCCTAGGTCCTTGGTTAAGACTCGAGCTGTTGAGCGACCAACCAGCCCCAAAGGCTGTGAATCTTACTAAAGATATAATAATAATAATAATAATAATAATAATAATAATAATAATAATAATAATCTCTATTAACCATTTAAGAGAAAGGGCAGTTGCTAGTATCCATCTGTGTCAATTTGTGTGTCTGTGTGTCTGTCTCTCTCTGTGTGTGTGTGTGTGTGTGTGTGTCTGTCTGTCTGTCTGTCTGTCTCTCTCTCTCTCTCTTTGTCCTTGAAATGTGATCATGTGGAGGAAGGTCAGCCATGTCAATTTATAGGAGGAGCCCGAAGGATGCTGGGCACCGAGACTCACTTTGAGCCCCAGACAATCTGGGGAAAAAAGTTGTTGACTGCTATTTGATCGCTGATGTCATGCAGGAGAGCCAGCGAAATTATCCTCCCTCCTGACAGAAACCTCGCCTGCCTTCTCTCTCCCTCTCCCACCAGAGAGATGCGCTCATCAGGGTGAAGGTGGCATGAAAGGCAAAACTGATCAAAGTTTAACATTTTATATTGCTTCGGTGCAAGCTAGCAGCCGCTTCAGCCATTAAAACTCTTCTTCCACGACATTGACCCCAGAATTCTCTTCAGCTCCAGGCTTATTTTGAACTTCCCGGCAATTATTTTGTGCCAGAAGCCAAATTCAAAGACCATGATCTCTTGGCCCTGTGGTTCCTTTTTTGCCATGTCCACGCCAGGCAAGCTCTGATGTCCCACTCGCCATTGTAGCCATATAACCTAACTCAGTTTCTACAAGCCAAGTGATAGGGCCAAAATGGTGCCTGGACTGGCTTGAGGGGTCCTCAGTGCTCTCTGAGATTTATGCATTTTATTTTATTTATTTAGTTTAGTTTGTCAAGCATGCATGAGAAAACCAGTATAAGTATGAACATAACATATAAACATATAAGTGTAAACGGGTATAAGTATATACATAATAAAAGAGTATGAATAAATGGGAACAGTAGGACAGGGACGGTAGGCATGCTGACATGCTTATGCACGCCCTCTTACAGACCTCTTAGGAATGGGGTCAGGTCCACAGTAGGCAGTTTAAAGTTAAAGTTTTGGGGATTTGAGGATGTAACAACAGAGTCAGGGAGTGAGTTCCAGGCATTGACCACTCTGTTGCTGAAGTCGTATTTTCTGCCATCGAGTTTGGAGTAGTTTTACTTTGAGTTTGTATCCATTGCTTGCCCGTGTGTTATTGTGGTTAAAGCTGAAGTAGTCGCTGACAGGTAGCACATTGTAGCAGACAATTTTGTGGACTAAGCTTAGGTCAGATAGTTCTAAGTTGTCTAATTTCAAGCTTGAAATCTTGAAATTTCAAAAATTTCAAGCCTGGTGCCATAAGGTATTTTTGGCAAGCTGAGGAGTGCAGTACTCTTCTCGTGAAATACCTCTGGACTCGTTCAATTGTGTTGGTGGTTTTCTTGCAAGGCATTTCATTAACCAAACTAGGTTACATCATCAGTGCTAGAAGGATATGCAGTTTAAAGGGTGGAGCAGGAGGAGAGGGAGGAAGAGAAGGAGAACAATCAACCCATGGAACAGAAGTTGACCTCGGAAGTTGTGGAAGTGTCATCACTTGAGGCTTTCAAGAAGAGATTGGACTACCATTTGTCAGAAATGGTGTAGGGTCTCCCACTTGGGCAGGGGGTTGGACTAGATGACCTACAAGGTCCCTTCCAACTCTGATTATCTGTTATCTGAGAAGGGAAAGAAATGAAGGGAAGGAAGAAGGAAGAAGGGAAGAAGAACTGGGGGTTACTTGGTGCTCTCTGAGGTTGGTGATTTTCTTGCAGATGTTTCATTACCCAAACTGGGTTACATCACCAGTGATTCAACAGTCAAACTATTTACTGAAGTGAACTTTCTTTTGCCAGATATTTTTAAACAGAACCTCCTCTATTCAAGATGTTTTCCTTTAATTAGCTACCCAGTCCCCTGCAAAACAGTTTTAAAAGATCTCCTTCCAGTTTGCGACATATTTATCTTTGGGGTTTTACAGACTTCTGAATTTTGGAATGCAGTTTTCCAATTAAAAATGGGACAGGCAGAGGGAGAGAAGTGGTTCCAAGAGAGAGAGAGAGAGAAGGAAAGAGAGAAAGAAAGAGAGATGAAAGAAAGGAAAAAAGACTGAGAAAGAGAGATGAGAAAGAAAGGAAAAGAAAGAAAGAAAGAAAGAAAGAAAGAAAGAAAGAAAGAAAGAAAGAAAGAAAGAAAGAAAGAAAGAAAGAAAGGAGGGAGGGAGAGAAAAAGAAAGAGAAAAAGACTGAGAAAGAGAGATAGTGAGAAAGATAGAGGAAGAGGAATAAAGAGAAAAAATAGAGAAAAAGAAGAGAGAGGAAGAAAGAAAAAAGCAAGGAGGGAGAGAAAAAGAGAAAGAGAGTAAGAAAGAAAAATAAAGAGAAGAGAGAAATAGAGAGAAAAAATAGAGGAAGAGATAAAGGGCAGACTGACTGAGAATAATGCTATTTTCATTCAGCACGGAGTAAGAATTACCTATTCTTGTTGACTCCAGAGCTTTCCTTGCATGATCTCATGCCATTGGCTGAAGCACTGTTACTTTTCAAAAGTCATCAGTCTGACTCTCGGCTCTCACATTTTCTGCCATCCCAGGCAACCTTGCTAAAATCCTCCAGAGAGGATGCGATTCGATCCATTCTGGTCTTACCACACTCTGGCCAAGATGTAAGGAGAAACATGTCAGCCTATATTTTCTCATCACGGTCTGCTGTGCACGGGTGAGCCCTGTTTAGGAGCAGACAGGTAGTCCTCAACGTACCACGGTCACTAAGCCGAGATGTCAGCATTCCAGAAAACTTCCATCCAACAAATAACTCCGAGACAGACATCCTCTCCCAAGGTTCCTTTTATTAGAGTAGTAAACTGGCACATCTGGGAAATCCCGAATATGAAAGGTCCGGATTTCCTTGCAATAAGTAAAAAAATTATAAATCCATCCCCTGCACCCATCATCGCATCACATGCCCCAATCCCCATCCATCCCAACTTGAGATGTCCTCTCAACACAGGTGCAGAGATAACATGACCTTGACGTAGAAAAAGAATGTTGTTATGTCTAACCACATACACTCCAAGAAATTCCCCCCCCCCATTTTCCCAGGTTCAAGAAGGTGGCAGCGTGGAAGCGTCTGGTCTCAATGTGGCTTTCAAAGCTGACACCAGAATTATGGCTGTCAGTCATGCCAGTCATCGCACAACTGACTTGGTTTTTACGAAATGATTTAGAGCGGGGATTGTGGAGCGGTGGTTGTTATAAAACAAACGCTGGGTTCATGAATCAAAGACTGTGGTCATTAAATGAACACGTCATGTGCCAGGGACGTTTTAGCCAAAACCCAGAAATAAATGGTGCATTTTGGCAACATAAACCACAATCATTCATGCAGCTATAATTGTGTGCTGAAAATGCACTCATGTGACTGCTTGAATGGCGCTGGACCTCCAAAAAATTGAATCTGAGAAATAAATATTTTGGGGGAGGGTGTCTGTCAGAGCTTTGAATGTTTGCCAAATGACTGGACGTTAAGCGAGACCACGTGGTATTCGGCTTTGTTGTATATATACAATACACAATACAGAAGCCTGATGATGGCAGATGAGATTCTGCCGAAACGTTGCTACAACTTTAAAAGCACAACTATAATGATGTGGGAAAATACCCGAACAAAGCCGAATGCCATACATGTAAGTACCCGCGAAAACTTAAGAAAACAACGAATCTCCCCTTTGCATCCCTGGGAAGGAGGAAATGTTGGCCTGTTAACAAGTTAATCTAGGATTATGTTCGCTCGTGCCACCCAAACAGAAGGAACGTAGCCAGGGTGGGATTCAGCCGGTTTGTCCTGGTTCAGGCAAACTGGATGTTTAATTTACATCTGGTTCGCCGAACTGGTAGTTGAACTGACCAGCTTGCCCCTCCCACCTTGCCCTCCCCCTCCCAGGAGTCTCCACACAGCCTGTTTTGGATGCAGGTGAGTACAGAGTTTGCGTGGAGGCTCTGGAAGGGTGAAAACTGGGCCGAACCGGAAGTTCCAGGTTCGCCAGCAGCAGGTGCAGATGGCTGAGGTCTCAGAGAGGGAGGACTCAGATGAGGGGCCTGCGTGTGATGCAGGCATGGGGCCAGGACCATCAGGGAGTGGAGTGCTGCCTTCGGAGATTGTGGAGGCTGGCAGCAGTGAGGAAGAGGACCCCGAGGAGCCTGTGCCCAGTGCGTGTGTGCGCAGGGCTGCTCGAAGGAAAGAGCAGCTGCAGCAGCACAGGCGACTTGGGAGTAAGGCTAATGCCTCCTCCCTAAAGGGATAAAAGCTAGCCCTCAGAGGTGGGCTTCTTTGCAGGAAGCAAAGAAGTTCTTGCACTTCAAGCCTTGTGGAAGTTCAGACTATCCTGGTTTGTGTTTGGAGACTCTTTGTGTTGGAAATATTTCTTAGTCACTTTATCTAGTGTTCCTGGCAGCCTTGCACCACCTTGGCAAGGCTCGTTCTGATCAGACAATAAGTTTGAAACAGCCTTTTAACCGGGAAGGAACGGAATTCGTAAAGAATCATTACAAGGTTTTGCCGTTATCTCGGTTTCGTGTTTGTTTCCTTGGAACAAGGTTTGGGTCAGAACACCGGCTTCCGGAGCCTTGGGGGAGGCCATTTTCACCCTCCCAGAGGACCGGGGGAAGCCTCTGGACTCCGGGGAAGGCGAAAAATGGCCCTCTCGGAAGTTCCAGGAGGCCACGCCCACCATGGCCACGCCCACCCAGCAACCGGGCAGAGAACCGGATTTTTGAATCCCACCCCTGAATGTAGCTTATCACGGCTGTTTGTTTGCGTAGAGCAGGGGTCCCCAACCACCGGGCCCCGGACCGGTAGCAGTCCGTGGAACATTTTCTACCGGGCCGCCAGTTTGCTGGGCGCTGCCATCTTGTTTTGATGAGAAAGTGCTTCTGGTGAGCTTTTCCGGTTGGAAAGCGGCGTTTGGGTCCTGAAGGAATCCTCGCACCTTAGTTTCATCGAAGGGGGGGCGCAGCTTCGAACAAAACTAAGGCGCGAGGATTCTTTCAGCACCCAAGGCAAGGCGAGCCGAGCGACCGTCCCGAAGCCCATCGACAAAGGTACAAAGGAGGAGTTGAAGGTGGCGGGGAGAAGCGGGGGACGGCTGGCTGGCCAGTCGCTCGGCTCACCTTGCCATGCGTGCTGATGCCGGTACCGGGCCGCGGATCATTTTGTGATGCCGGTACTGGGCCGTGGCACAAAAAAGGTTGGGAGCCACTGGCGTAGAGGAAACACCATGTCACGATTTCATTGTCCTTTTCGCTACACCGCTTGCAGCCCGTGGGTTCATTTCAAGCAGCCGCACAGTCAGAAGGCCGAGGGGGATGTTTGCCTTCTGTCCTTTCTCCATCTTCTTCCAGAGAAAGACGCTGGGGTAGCCTCTCCCCCCCCCCCCTCCCACTTTCCCTTCAGCAGTGAAGCTTCCCCTCCAATTGGCAACGTTGATTACCAGCTGGCTCCAAAGTGGGAACGGAAAGCGAAACACCCATTTTGCAAACGCATTGTAATGAAGTGCTGGAGAAGCAGCTAAGAGCAAAAAAAGAAACTTCCTTGCATATTACACTGACGGGACCCACGCTTCTAGAAGAGGTGGTGTTGAACGGCTTCCCTTCAGACGTGGTGGGTCCTTCCCATCACTGGAGGTTTTCAAAGAAGAGATTGGGCAGCCGTTTGTCTGGCGTGGTGTAGAGTCTCCGGCTTCAGCAGGGGGTTAGACTAGAAGACCTTGACAGAACCCTGGGCCCTCTCTAACAAAATGAAACCCAATGGAGAGAAAATTAAACTCTTACACTTAGGCAAGAAAAACCAAAAGGACACATATAGACTGGGTGAAACCAGGCTCAATAGCAGTAACTGGGAGAGGGATCTTGGAGTCTTAGTGGACAACCAACTAAATAGGAGCCAGCCGTGTGCAGCAGCCGCCAAAAAAGCTAATGCAATCCTAGGTTGCAATACAATCGAGATCAAAGGAAGTACTAATACCCACTCTATAAAGCCTTAGGAAGACCATGTCTAGAGTACTGCATCCAGTTTTGTTTACCACACTATTAAAAAGAGGTTGAGATTCTAGAAAAAGTGCAGAGAAGAGCAACCAGGATGATGAGGGGACTGGAGACTAAAACATACGATGAATGGTTGCAGGAACTGGGCCTGGCTAGTCTAGTGAAGAGAAGGACCAGGAGAGACAGGATAGCAGTCTTCCAATAGTTGAGGGGCTGCCACAGAGAGAGGAAGGGGTCAAGCTATTTTCTAAAGTACCCAAAGGCCAGACAAGGAATAATGGATGGAAACTGAACAAGGAGAGAGCCAACCTGGAAATAAGAAGAAATTTTCTGACAATGAGAACAATCAATACATGGAACAGAAGTTGCCTTCAGAAGTGGTGGAAGCTTCATCACTGGAGGCATTCAAGAAGAAACTGGACTGCCATCCATCAGAAATAGTGTAGGATCTCCTGCTTGGGCGGCGGGTTGGACTAGATGACCTACAAGGTCCCTTCCCACTCTGTTAATCTGTTTACCTGCAGAGGCCACGTTGCTGTTCTCCCCAAAAACATTTCCATTCACTCGCAGGCATGACATGCGTTTCTCTTTCCTTGCAGAATGGCGGCAGACTAACGGGATCAGAATGATCCTTCAGGATGAAGATCTGACCACCAAGATTGAGAACGACTGGAAGAGGCTGAATACCCTTGCCCATTATCAGGTGTGTAAATCAGCTTTGGTTTTGTTGGAAGAAAAATCCATCTGGTTCAGTGCCCAGCTGGCATAAAGGCACTGGAGATAAAATGGAGGCTGGAGGCTGATGGGAAATTCCCTTTTATTGATGAAGCAGAACCACCCACCACATGTGATTCAGGGGCAGCTGACAAAATGGATTTTAGAGCGGGTGGGTTTTTATACCTTCTGGATTCCTAGGGGGGGTCATGTAGGGGTCATAGCTGGCTCTATAGGCAAAAGAGGGAATGAAAATCAGGTCTGCCACACAGGCGTGCGCGCCTCCTGCTGGCCCGTTGGTCTTCGGGTCTCTGCATGCTCAGGGACAGGGCGCATGCATGGGGAATGTGTGTGCTTATGTGGGGCTGGAGTACTTTGCGGGGACAGGGGGCATGCATGGGGGTGGGGCACATTCACAGGGGATGTGCACCCATTGCTTTTTTGGGGGTGTGCACGCACGCTTTGGGCGCTTGGTGCCGAAAAGGTTAGCCATCACTGTCCTAGGTGTTTGTCTGAGCTAATTTTGTCAACCTTTGATTGTGTTGCTTATCTGGAGCCTCTGTCTGGCCCAGTCTTTCTGAATGGATGACCAAATATGCCTTTCTAAAAGCTGGCTTCCTCAGTTTCTGCTTGGGGCAGGGAGAATGGGGCTGCTTTCTGCCTCCTTTAAGATGTTTCCCCATTTCTTCTTTCGAGGAAATATTCGACCCTGCTTTTTTTAACGTTTCCCAAAATATTTCATTCTTCGAGGTAGGGGGGGCTTCCTACAGTTTGATTAACCCCGATGGTCTTCTGTGGTCCATCTGTACGTCCACTCATAAAATATGTCTCTGGTCTTTTTAGAGTTGCCAACAGAAAGGGAGGGGGAGCCGTGCGACCGCTGGCAAACCGAAAGGGCATCCCGTAAATGTTTTCAAAGATAGTAGCAAGATGACTGAAGTTTCTGCCAGTGCAAAATTCTAGCTAGAGAGAATGATTGATGACTCTGGGCTATGGGTGTGTCCCATTGGAGAATGTGAATTACGACACACCCAGCGGGTTGGGGGGGGAAAACCAGGGTCAAGAGTAACAACGAATGATATGTCTCCGAGTCGGCTACACCCAGGCAATGCCAGACATGTTCACTCCCCTTTCGAAGTTTGGCTAGAGATTCGTGATTTAAATGGGGTTAAGCGTCAGAATCCTGAGGCTGTAACGTTGGAGACCCCAAGTGTGGAGATCAGTTCTGGGTTGATTTAGCTGGCAATTCTGTTCACAGGTTGGCCCGCCAAAGGTACCTAAAGGACTCACCAATGGGACATCAGGCCAGCCTTATAGGTAGTAGTCCTTGATTTGTGACCTCCATTGAGCCAAAATTTCATGGCTAAGTCAGACAGCTGTTAAATGAGTTTTGTCCCATTTTACAAACTTTCTTGCCACGGTTGCTAAGTGCTGCAGCTGTTTAACTTAGTAACACAATTGTGAAGTGACCATCCAAAGTTACAGCAATCCTGGAAAAAAAGGGACTTACGTCTAGTTTTTCAAACTTACAACCATAACATCTCAAGAAGGAGAGAAAATGGCACCACCAGCCTAGTGCCCTCCTCTGCCAACGCCACCAAATTTAGGACCCAAACAAAACCTTGAGTAGACATTCTGGAGCATCCAGTTGAGATGACCCTTAGAATAAGGCAGGTTGGGGTGTCATTTCCAACCAAAACTACGTCCTGATCTTACCTGTGTAGACCACAGAATAATAGAAGTTGGAAGAGACCTCAGAGGTCATCTAGTCCAACCCCTGCTTGAGCAGGAGACCCTACACCATTTCTGACAGATGGCAGTCCAGTCTCTTCTTGAAAGCCTCCAGTGATGGAGCACCCACAACTTCTGAAGGCAACTTCTGTTCCACTGGTTAATTGTCCTCACTGTTAGGCAGTTTCGGAATGAAAAAAGTAAAGTCTTACACTTAGACAAGAAAACCCAAAAGAAAACATACAGCAGTCTTCCACTATTTGAGGGGCTGTCACAGAGAGGGTCAAGCTATTTTCCAAAGCACAAGAAAGAAAAAGAAAGAAAGAAAGAAAGAAAGGAAGAAAGAAAGGAAGGAAGGAAGGAAGGAAGGAAGGAAGGAAGGAAGGAAGGAAGGAAGGAAGAAAGAAAGAAAGAAAGAAAGAAAGAAAGAAAGAAAGAAAGAAAGAAAGAAAGAAAGGAGAGAGAGATGGAAAGAAAGAAAGGAAGGAAGGAAAGAAAGAAAGGAAGGAAGGAAAGAAAGAAAGAAAGAAAGAAAGAAGAAAGAAAGAAAGAAAGAAAGAAAGAAAGAAAGAAAGAAAGAAAGAAAGAAAGAAAGAAAGAAAGAAAGGAGAGAGAGATGGAAAGAAAGAAAGGAAGGAAGGAAAGAAAGAAAGGAAGGAAGGAAAGAAAGAAAGAAAGAAAGAAAGAAGAAAGAAAGAAAGAAAGAAAGAAAGAAAGAAAGAAAGAAAGAAAGAAAGAAAGAAAGAAAGAAAGGAGAGAGAGATGGAAAGAAAGAAAGGAAGGAAGGAAGGAAGGAAGGAAAGAAAGAAAGAAAGAAAGAAAGAAAGAAAGAAAGAAAGAAAGAAAGAAAGAAAGAAAGAAAGAAAGAAAGAAAAGATAGAAAGACATCTGAGCAAACCATGGATGGACAGAAGACATGTCTAGTTTAAGGAAAAGAAGGACATAATAGCAGTCTTCCAATATCTCAGGGCTTGCCACAAAGAAGAGATGTAAAAAAGATGTTGAGACTCTGGAAAAAGTGCAGAGAAGAGCAACAAAGAGGATTAGGGGACTAAAACATACAATAAATGGTTGCAGGAACTGGGCCTGGCTAGTCTAGTGAAGAGAAGGACCAGGGGAGACAGGAGAGCGGTCTTCCAATGTTTGAGGGGCTGCCACAGGGAGGAGGAGGAGGGGGTCAAGCTATTTTCCAAAGCACCCAAAGGCCAGACAAGGAATAATGGATGGAAACCGAACAAGGAGAGATTCAACCTGGAAATAAGGAGAAACTTTCTGACAGTGAGAACAATCAACCCATGAAACAGAAGTTGCCCTCAAAAGTTCTGGGAGCTTCATCACTGGAGACTTTCAAGAAGAGACTGGACTGCCAACTGTCAGAAATGATATAGGGTCTCCTGCCTGGGTGGGGGGTTGGACTAGATGACCTACAAGGTCCCTTTCAACTCTGTTAATCTAATCTAGTCTAGTGCTAAGTCGCTTCTCTGCTTGGTTGGTTTCCATCCATTGTTTCTCGTCTTGCCTATTGGCACTTTGGAGAATAGCTTGACCCTCCCTCATCTCTGCAGGATGTCTTTGAGTGACGTCCACCAGGTCATTAAAGGACTTATTGACCATCCCTGGTTTGCATAAAGATGAGAGAAGATGAACAGCCAGATGTGAAAAGCCACTCTTGGCTTCAAGGAGAGCTGGTTAATTAGCATCCTCGCATGGCTTTGAAGATGAAAGTACTCGGTGATAAGTGCTAATTATGGTTAAGGCTGATGGCAAGAGGGCCCTTCCCTTGCATGTTCAATAAAGGTGTGCCAGACGCAGAGCCTCTTGTCAATAGCTGAATATTCAACTTTGTTTCATTTTTCTCTGGGAGACCATGAGGCTATCCAGCCCAATCCAAAGTTGTGATGACCCGGGGCGTGGCACAAAAATAACGAAGTCACCAAAGTAGATAAATTCCCTTTAATGTCTCCAACTTGGCCCACAATGTCCAATTATCCTCGGCGGGGAGATCAAACTCTTTTAAAAACAGTCCACGAAGGGAAGAAATGCAGTCTGAACCCAAAATACAGATAAAGTAGAAATTAAAAAAAAAACAACCAACACAAACCACGCTGAAGTAATTGACACGACAGACCAGGATAATAACTTGCAGACTTCCAAAAGATAACGAGGCACACACAGTGTGGAGGATGCCAAAACCCCGGATAAGACTCGACAAAGATAATGCATGTTTTGCTTCCAGCAACTTTGCCATGCGCAATCTGCCCTTTTAAACAGTCTTCTCAGCTGCAGCCCATGAAGGTGATCAGGGCCCTTTTCTCCCCCATAAACCATGTTGCTCCCTATCCATTCCTCCCTGCGTGCCCTAGGATGAAGAGTGGGTGAGCCTGGGTCTTCCTCTGAATGCCCAGCCAGCCTGTGCCCTTCCCCAGTTTCCTCCACAGCCACCGGAGCCACACTCCCACTCCCTGTCAGCTGTTCCGCCTCTCCCTCAGGATCAGATTCCAACTGGGGCATGACACAAAGGTGTCATGTTGCAGGTTCTTGTAGCCATCCATTTCGGAGATTTCCCCCCCGCCCCTCGAGTGATCTTTTCTCAAAAGGGTGGGAGATGAACCACATCAGCTCGTGGCCAACCCTTCTTCTCTGCTTTCTTGACTCGTCTCTGGAGTTGAATATGAAACCGTTCGACATTAGAGGGCCTTGAGTTTGCTTGCTTTCTTGCAGGCGTTTCATTACCCAAACTAGGTACCCGGGGTGGGCTGCTGGGGGCTCGCAGGGGTTCAGGAGAGCCCCTAGCTAAGATTCTCTGCAGTTCCCAGAACCCCCAAATCCCACCCCTGGCTGGCCCTGCCCTGCCCTGCCCTCCCCTCCCCGGAGTCCCAACGTAGCCCTGGATGCAGTTAAGTGCAGGGTGCGAGCAGAGGCTCAGGGAGGGCGAAAAACGGGCCTCCTGGGAGTTTGGGAAGGCCGGAAATGGGCCCGTTTCCAACTTCCGGAGCCCAGGGAGGCCATTTTCGCCTTCCTGGAGGCTCCCAAAAAGCCTCCGGAATTTAGGGAGGGCAACCCGCTCCACCATGGAGGCCGATTAGGCCAAACCCACCCAGCAACCAGGCAGAGAACCCGTTGCTAAAGTTTTTGAAGGCCACTCCTGATTAGGAAACATGACCAGCTGTTGTGGAGGAAGCAATGGGCCAGTTGACTGTTATTGTTCTTACTTGCAAGGAGAAGGTGGAGGAGGAAGAGAAAGAGGAGGAGGCAGGAGAGGAGAAGGAAAGGAAGAGGAGGAAAGGAGGAGGAGGAAGAGGGGAAGAGGAAAGGAGGTGGAAGAGGAGGAGGAGAGGAGGAGGAAGAAAGGAGGAGGAGGAGGAGGAAAGAAGGAGGAGGAAGAGAAAGAGGAGGGGGAGGAGAGGAGGAGGAAGAGGAGGAGGAGAAGGAGGAGGAGGAGGAAGAGGGGAGGAGGAAAGGAGGAGGAAGAGGAGGAGGAGGG
>NW_020717242.1:62278-77683 GCF_900518725.1 Notechis scutatus
GAAGGAAGGAAGGAAGGAAGGAAGGAAGGAAGGAAGGAAGGAAGGAACAAACTGGGTGAAAACTAATCAAGGAGAGAAGCAACTTGGAATTAAGGAGAAACATCCTAACAGAACAATTAACCAGTGGAACTGCTTGCCACCAGAAGTCATGACGCTCCATCACTGGAGGTATTGAAGAAGATGTTGGACAACCGTTTGTCTTAAATATTATAGTATTTTCTGCTTGAGCAGTGGGTTGGACTAGAAGACCTCAAAGGTCTCTTCCAGCTATATTCTGATTGAAATGGATCTCTCCTTGATAAGTTCCCAATCATTACTTCTTGATCAGTCCTCAGGTGGTTTGGAGAAGAGGTCAATTCCCTCTTCTGTGTGGCAGTTCCTTAGATATTGGAACACGTGGCTTCCTTCCTTAGCTACCTTAGTTACGTTGGACGTTCGTATTGATCTTTTTCATGCTTTATATTATTTTATTATCTTGTAGTAACCCATTGTAAGCCACCCAGAGTTGCTGGATGACAAGATAGGTGGCCTATAAATGCAGCAAAGAAATAAATAAATATTCTCCAAGAGGAAAAACATCCCAGATCTCGCCTGGGACACAGCAGGCTATTTAAGAGGCCTTTCCTCACCGGAGGAGTTCATTTCACAAACGCAGGAAATAGATCTGTCAGAGGTACCCTGTTGTCCTCCAGCCTCCTTCCCCGGGGAGACTTGATGGTTCCAGAGTAATAGAGGTGTCTTCAAGACTCTGACAGGAAGAGGCACCCAGAGCCAGGCCTTTGCAAATGAATCTGTCATGCCATCCCGGACGGCATTCAAGGTTGATATTGGAAGAGCTTCACAAGGGCTGTCTGGCTGTTGCCCAGGATGTGAGAGCACCTGAGTTACGACAGCAGAAAGAGGGAAGAGCAGAAGAGAAAAGAGATGCAGCAGAAACTGTCAGGGCCAGACTTCAAACCAGACTTCGAACTTAGCTACTTTATTGTTTTCTGCTAGGAGTACAGGAATCTTCCCAGCCTGGTAGCTTTTGCTTGGGAAAGACCAGATAAGCCTTCAAGGCATTTGTAGAGGTGGGCAGGTCCCACCTTTCCCTCGCGTATTGATATAATGTGCTCAGACTAATTCCCCGCTTATGCAGGGGAAATGGCATTCTACCGGTTTGGACCGGTTCAGACGAACCGGTAGTTCCAGTGAACCATTTGGGTCCGCCCGCCCCTACACTAGCCTGTCCTGGGGCTGCAGTAGAAGGTAAGTCTTATAGCTGAAAATGGATGGTTTTGAAATGTTGTGCGCGCACAAAGTGCATGCTCACCGGACCGGTTGTTACACCAGTTGAATCCCACCCCCTGGGCTTATGATGTAAGGAGTTCGGACTATAGGTAGCCCTTGACCGATGACCACGTTTGAGCCCAAAATTTTGGTTACTAAGGGAGACCTTTGTTAAGGGAGTCAGAATGCAGTATTGGCAGATTGGCTCTGCTCATTGCCAGCAGTTCGATTCTGACTCAGCCTTTCGTCCTACAAGGTCAGCAAAACGAGGACCTAGATTGTTGGGAGGCAATAGGCTGACTCTGTAAACAGGTTGACTATAAATATTTGGGGGGACGCGGTGGCTCTAAGATTCTGAGCTTGTCGATCAAAAAGGTTGGCGGTTCATGTCTACTATCCCTTCAGAGGAAATGGTCATCCAAAAATGCATGAATGTGCAGAGATGGATAGCCTAACTAAATTACTAAAAAAAACAACCAAGATAGTGACTACTATAAAACTTGGAATTGCTGGTATGAATGATTAAAGAAACGGCAATATTCGACAATTGGCTAAGATATGAAATTATGGAAGACGTGCGTTTAATCATAAAGTATTCTGTGAAATTAAAACATGAAAAGAACTAGAAGGTACTGTAACAAGAGAGATCACGTCAACGTTAGGGGTGAAAAATAATGTGTAACCATTGCTCAACATCTGCTGCAAAATGTATATATGTATATATATTTGGATCTTTGGTTATTCGGGTTTTCTCCCGCGTAAGATTGGAAGTATCTAGGCAACGTTTCGATGAAGTCTCATTCATCATCTTCAGGCTTGTGTCTTCAGCTCTGTATATATATTTGTTTATATGTTTGCTTTTTTAAATGTTTTAAATATGTGAATCTTAAATAAAGTTTATTTTAAAAAAAATTAAAAAAAGAAAGGTTGGCAATTCAGCGGTTCGAATCCCTAGCGTTGCATAAGGGAATGAGCTCCCGTTCCTTGTCCCAGCTTCTGCCAACCTAACAGTTCGAAAGCATGTAAAAAATGCAAGTAGAAAAATAGGGACCCCTTTGATGGGAAGGTAACAGCGTCCCATGTGCCCTTCGGTGTTTAGTCACGCCGGCCACATGATCACGGAGACGTCTTCGGACAGTGCTGGCTCTTTGGCTTTGTAACAGAGATGAGCACCGCCCCCTAGAGCCAGAAATGATTAGCACATATGGGCAAGGGAAACCTTTATCTTATAAACAGTTTGACAGAGTTGTGGGAATTAGTTAGTTAGCAGAGTGATAGCATGGGGGAGCGGGAAATGGCCAACTTTTGGCCAACTGGCTAAACTTGAGTTTGAATTAGCTTGAATTTGTTCAGGGTCCTTTATTCTAAAACCACCCAGATGTTGGAAGCGGGATGGGAGAAGTCGGTTAACAGATGCTGACTGAACATTTTGCGATATCACACTGGCTTTGCACCTCAGAGCGAGAACCCACTGCTCTGCCTTGCCTGCTGTCAAAAGATGGTTAGATCAGGGCCTCACTTGTTACAGACTGCAAACACACACACACACACACACACACACACACACACACACAACTCCCCCAACCCTTATCATAGATTAGCTTGAATTTGGCAAGCGGTCAAGCTTCCCTGCTGCCACCAGTACTGTGCAACAGACCAGAAGGAAACCAGGTTTATATAGTCAACTCGGTCAATTTGCATTTCTCTCCCCCAGGAGGGAAGTTAAAATGGGAAACAGTTCAGAACAGAGCCAGCCTATTCTGAGTGGGTTATGTCACTGTTGGTTTTTCTTGCACAAGCATCATTCATTTTTAATTGGGTATAATACCCGCGCACACTCTCATGTTCCGCGCAGCAGGAGAGCGAGCAATGGAATATTTATAAAGTGCATGGATGCCTTTCAGCGGGTCATTTTGGAGAACAGTGAAGTCTCTCTCCTCCACGCCTGGAACCTCCAATCTGCTTGGGAACTCGGTTTTCAACCTACAACAGACAAACACACTCACCCGTTCCAAAAGAAGAGAATATCCATAGCTCGGGGTAGAACAGTGGAGTCCTTGATGCCCTCTTGTGCTTGGTTGGTTGTTGGTATGTGTTCCATTGCCTGAGTAGGTAATGTCATCGGTGGAAGGGAGTGTAGAGTTTGTTTCTTGTTTTATATATAGTAGCTTGCCCTGCCAGTTTTACCCTCTTTGATTAGGGTATGGTTTTTCTGCAGAATTGTTTAATCTCTGCTTATCTGGGTGTTGGCCTCTGGCAGACATGTCTGGAGTGCTTTTTGTTCTCTGCACTTTGTTGTATGCTTGCAACAGTGGTGAATTTCCAAATTTTTCCCTACCGGTGTGCGCGCATGTGCCTAAGGCACGCTTCGCGTGCATGCACAGGACTCAAATACTGACCTCTGTCAAGGCTGGATAGCTGCCTGAAGTATTTTTTTTAAGCTCAGCTGAGGTGTGGCAATAGCGCGAATCAGCTAAGCTTCATGTGCAGGTGTGTGCGGCACAAATACAGAGCTCTGTCAAACCTATTGAATGGCCTGGAGTGTTTTTAAGCTCAGCTGAGGCACAGCGATCCACTCTGCCGCATGAATCAACTGTGCTAAAAAAAAACACCAAAGAAATATATGAGAGGTAACGGTGGGGGTGGGGGCAGGGCCAGCAAGAGATGGTATTTGCCAGTCAAAATTTTTGCTATCCGTATGCCAGAACTGGTCCGAACTGGCCGAATACCACATCTGCTTGCAAACCTTTCATTGCCTGATTAGGTCATGTCATCAGTACAAGAGAGTGTGGGGTTTGCTCTGTGTTTTATATACAGTAGCTTGCCCTGGCATCTGGTTTTGTGCTTGGTTATTTCTTGATTAGGTGTTTTCTACTTCACTGTTTGTCTGGTGTTAATCCCTGCTTATCTGGGTGTTGGCTGCTGGAAAGGGATGTGTTCTGGCCTTTTTTGTTTCCTTCTTAGCTTTGTTATTGAGCGGTGTGTAAATAAGCTTCATCTCTACGTGCCTGTTGATGGCTTCATGGATGATAGGCAGAAGATTAGTGGTGCAGAAGTACAAATACCAACAACATCTCTTAAATATCACAACAAATGCCAGACTCATAGTTTCAACTGGGAAACTGGGAGCCATCCTAGAGATGAAGCCAAATCTCAGAACACCAGGAGATTCCTGGAAGCCTGGCATTCAAATACCAGCCAAAAATAGACACTGCTCTTCCTCACTCGAGATTCACGGCGTCTTTATAAGCATCACTCAGCTGTCTTTAGGGTGACCAAAAGCCTGTTGTTACTACCATGATACCACCAGTTCTTGGTTGACTGTCTCAAGAAGACCACATAAATTACCGGGAGGAAATGACTCAAGCAATGGGGAACTGTTTCTTGGGGCACCCTAGGCCAGGAGTAGAGAACTGATGCCCCTCTAGATGTTTCTCGTTCTCCAGTTCCATCGTGTCTTTTCCAGCCTGGTTGCCCCTGCTTGAATTGATGGTCCAGGAACATCTGGAAGAGGTCCAAAGTCTTGTATCGCTGCCACAGTCAGAAAGTGTGCTGTAGCTGTCCCCCCTAAAATAAGCTAATGCAGTTCTAGGCGATAGTAGTGCTACATCCGTGTAGAATACTGCGTCCAGTTCTGGTCACCATAAATCAGAACAGACGTTGAGACCAGTGATGGGATTCAAATATTTTTACCACCGGTTCAGTGAGCGTGGCTTGGTGGGCGCGCTTTGCACGCGGGCACACACTTTTTTCATGGGTGCGCGCACCAAATGTGCCCTTTGCACAGGCACAGAGGCATTTGTGCAGGCGCAGAAGCGTTCTAACTCACCTCCTGCAAGCCTGCACAATCCCGGTCGCTTCAGCAACTGCCGCACGGCACTATTCTGTGCCGCGTAAAGCAGCTGTGCTACAAATTCAGCGGATAAAGGTGATATGGAAGCCCGGGCGGGTGGGTAGGCCCAACAGCAGAACGGTGGAGAGAACTGGGTCATTCTCCCCTCTGCTCATCATTGCTAGCGGCTCGGCAGAACCGGGCCAAACCGGTAGAATACCACCACCGGTTGAGACCCTAGAAAAGAGGCACAGAGAAGAGCAACCAAGAAGAACAAGGTCCTGGAAGTAGACCCATATGATGGTTGAGGGAACTTGGCGTGTCTCGTATCACGAAGAGAAGGATTAGGAGTGACATGAGAGCAGTCTTCCAATATCGGAGGGCGGCTGCCACAAAGAACAGTGGGTCGATCCGTTCTCCAAAGCACCTGAAGGCACATCAAGAAGCCGCAGATGGAAACTCATCAAGGAGAGAGGCAACCTGGAAAACTCAGGAGAAACTTCCTGACGGTGAGGAACAATCAATCATTGGAACGACTTGTCTCCAGAAGTTGTAAATACTCCCAACACTGGAAGTTTTCAAGAAGAGACTGGACAGCCATTTCTCTGGAGTGGGATAGGGTTTCTTGCTTGAGCAGGAGGTTGGACTAGAAGACCTCTAAGGACCCTTCCAACCCTCTTCTTCTATGTTCTAATCTTGTATCTAATAGTCCAAGCACAAGATGAGCATCGAGGCATCTGAACCTTAGACTGACACCTGGCTTCCGTTGCTTTGTTCCTCAAGACCCATTAGACCATTAATATAAGAAGTCCACACATTGAAATGAAGCATGGCCACAATATTCTACTCTTCCTTCTTCGGCGTGGGGTGGAGTCACCGAGATGATACACAACCTTAATATGTGGTTACGGTCCCTTATCCCCCTGTTCCTTCACCCTTGCCCTGTAGGCTTGGAAAAGGAACATTAATACGTCCCCTTAAATGATGCTTTCTCCTTTCGCTTGGTTATTGAGATGGGAAAAGAGGATATAACCTTCTCTCCTCTAAAACTTAGAACCTCATTTAAGACCCAGTTGGGTCTAGTCTAGTGGTTAAAGCACCGGGCTAGAAAGAAGGAGACTTTGAGTTCAAGTCCTCTCTTAGGCATAGAAGCTGGCTGGGTGATTTTGAACTAATCACCAGGAGACAGTGAGTTCTAGTCCCGCCTTAAGTATAGTCAGCTGGATGACTTTGGGCCAATCACCAGGAGGTGGTGAATTCTAGTCCCACCTTAAGTATGGAAGTCAGCTGGGTGACTTTGACCCATCACCAGGAGATGGTGAGTTCTAGTCCTGCCTTAATTATGGAAGTCAGCTGTGTGACTTTGGGCTCAATCATCAGGAAACTGGGAGTTCTAGACCCACCTTAAGTGTGAAAGCCGCCTCGGGCCAATCACCCGGAGATGGTGAGTTCTAGTCCTGCCTTAATTATGGAAGGCAGCGGGGTGACTTTGGGCCAATCACCAGGAGATGGTGAGTTCTAGTCACACCTTAAACATGAAAGCTGGCTGGGTGACTTTGGGCCAATCACCCGGAGACGGTGAGTTCCAATCCCGCCTTAAGTATGGAAGTTGTCTGGGTGGTTTTGAGTGAGTCCCTCTATCTCTGTGGTTGTAAGTCGAGCGCTACCTGTACAAAAATTAGAGGTGATAAATTGGTCATATGATATCTATCCTAAAGTCACTTTAGCAGGGCTGACCATTAAACGAACGTGAACCGCTCAGGGAAGGAACTGAACACGGGTGCAAAACTCCGCAGGCGGCCGAGGTGGCTTTGTAAGACACCTGTCGTCCATTTTAGCTCCTGCTTTTTTCCTCCCTCTCTGCGAATTACCAAATTCCAGGGGCCGCACGTGTGGCTATTTCTCAGCGTGCGTGCAAAATGTCAGATTGCAGGAATTAAAAATGTAAATGACGGCATCTAATTAACCAGTTGACAGCGGAGCGCAGCTGCCGGTGATAGTGAGTGATTACCTTCTGCAAATCCTGTCCTCCATGGCCCAAACGTACTTAAAAGCCAGGGAGAAGCGGGGGGGACACCCCTCCCCAAATGACAGTCTCCTGAAGACGCCCAGGTCTCTGCGCGTAAATCTTCACACTGCATGAAGGTGGTTTCAAAGGCCTCTTGGCTACCGTGAGGTGTTGCAACTCAGACCAGACACCGACTGAATTCTCAAGCCTGCTTATCAAAGTTTCTCTGATTTCTGTACAGGTGAGCTCTCCACTTACGACCAAAAGTGGGACTGGAATTTTCATGGTGAACCAAGGCAGGTGTTAAGGGAGCAGGGCCCCGATTGGATGACCCTTTTTTGCCACGGTCGTTCAGGGTCTCCCCACAATTGTTATGTGAATCATATGGTTGTTAAGGGAATTGACTTCGCCTGGGAAAGGCCGCAGATGGAGATCACATCACCCCACGAGGCTACAACCATCGTAGATACACGCTAGTTGTCAATTGTCTGAATGTTGATCACACGATGTGGGGTTTTCTGTGGTACGGTGGCCTAGAGGTGGAGCTCTGGCCTCACCATCAGGAGACTGTGAGTTCGATCCTAGGTAGAGGCAGATATTTTTCTCTCTCTGGGCACGATGAGAATAGATCTGCCGAACAAAACTCCGCATCAGCGACAAGAAAGGCATCCGGCCAGTAAACACTCAACTCCATTCAGTTGCCCAGACTCCACCCCGATGCAAGGGGTTATGAGGTCCTTAAAAGGAGATGATGAGGTGGGGATTCTGTCACAGTTGTAAGGGCAAGAAACTGGTCGTGAGTCACTTTTCACAGCGCCATTGTAACTTTGAATGCCAACTAAATAAACTGTTGTAAGTCAAGGACTATCGGTGGTAGCTTCTTGCCTTGAGAAGTACCGGGGTAGCTCTCGACGTACGACCACAATGGAGCCCGAAACTTCTACGTTCATACTTACACTTGTTTTCCTCATACATGCTTGACAGACTAAATTAAATAAAGAAAACTAAGATGATTAAAGACAAAAGCATATGAAGAATGGTTGTAGGATTTGGGTTCAGCTAGTCCGGAGAAAAGAAGGACTAGCGGGGGACCTAGACCAGTCTTCCAATATTTGAGGGGCTGCCACAAAGAAGAGGGGGGGGGGTCAACTTGTTTTCCAAAGCACCCGAAGGCAGGATAAGAAACAATGGATGGAGAACAATTAAACAATTAAACAAGTGGAACTGCTTGCCTCGTGGTGAATTCTCCAACACTGGAAGTTTTAAAGAAAAGATTGGATAACCCTTTGTCTGAAGGGATATAGGATCACTTGCTTGAGCATAGGGTTGGGCTAGAAGACCTCCAAGGTCCCTTCCAACTCCGTTATTCTGTTATTTTTACATCTAGCCTGTTTTTTTTTTGTTAACGGGGTTCTCACTTTTTTTGCTTTATTCCCCTCCAGGTATTACTCAGATATCGGCAAGATGCCAGCGATTAGCGACCAGGATATGAATGCTTATCTAGCCGAGCAGTCGCGCATGCACATGAATGAGTTCAACACTATGAGCGCACTCTCCGAGATCTACTCGTATGTGGGCAAGTACAGCGAAGAGGTGAGCCTGGGGCGGTGAGGGCCGCGTGTGCCAATGGGTGAACTAACCTTTAGTTGTATCCTTCAGCCCGTTTTACGGATTTCTTAAGACTCGGGGGGCGGGGAGTAAAAACAAATTTGGGTTTTGCAATTGGTGTATCCTTTGATGACGAGCATACATGCCTGCAAATCATTCCATGGAGTCATCCAGAATAGTGTTTCTCTACCTCACCAATTTAAATGGGGGGGGGACTTAACATGGCTGCCTGGGGGAATTCTGGGAGTTGAAGTCTCCCCAACTTAAAGTCGCCATGGATGAGAAACACTGATCTATACCATAAGAATTGGAAGGGACCTTGAGGAGCATCGAGTCTGTCTATATGTTGGTTGGTTGGATGGATGGATGGATGGATGGATGGATGGATGGATGGATGGATGGATGGATCATGGATGGATGGGTGGGTGGATGATGGATGGATGGATCATGGATGGATGGGTGGGTGGATGATGGATGGATGGATGATGGATGGATGGATGATGGATGGATGGATGGATGGATCATGGATGGATGGGTGGGTGGATCATGGATGGATGGATCATGGATAGATGGATGGATCATGGATGGATGGATGGATCATGGATGGATGGGTGGGTGGATCATGGATGGATGGATCATGGATGGATGGGTGGGTGGATGATGGATGGATGATGATGGATGGATAGATCATGGATGGATGGATCATGGATGGATGGGTGGATCATGGATGGATGGTAGATGGATGGATGGGTGGATCGTGGAGGGAGGGAGGGAGGGAGGAAGGAAGGAAGGAAGGAAGGAAGGAAGGAAGGAAGGAAGGAAGGCAGGCTTGGAATTTTGGGTGTATGTATGTAAGTAGGGAGGGAGGGAGGGAGGGAGGGAGGGAGGTATGGAAGGATGAATAGATGGTTGATTGGTCTGGAATTTAGGATGGATGGATGAATGGTTGGATAGATGGATGGATGGATGGAAGGAAGGAAGGAAGGAGGGAAGGAAGGAAGGAAGGCCTGGGATTTTGGATGTATGTATGCCTGTATGTAGGGAGGGAGGAAGGGATAGTTGATTGATTGGTCTGATATTTAGGATAGAGGGATGGATGGATGGATGGAGGAATTGTTGGATAGATAGACGGAAGGAAGGCCTGGAATTTTGGATGTATGTATGTATGTATATAGGTAGGTAGGTAGGTAGGTAGGTAGGTATTATGTATACCTCTTAGAGAGTTGTGGTAGCACAGTGGTTAGAAAGCAGTGTTGCAGGCTAGTACTGCTGACTGCCAGCAATTTGATCCTGACCAGTTCCAGGTTAACTCAGCCCTCCATCTTTCCGAGGTGGGTAAAATGAGGACCCAGATTGTTGGGGGCAATATGCTGACTCTGTAACCCGCTTAGAGAGGGCTGTAAAGCACTGTGGAGCGGTATATAAGTCTAAGGGCTCTTGCTATTGCTGTTCATCCCTACTTAATTGGATTGCAGTTCACTTCAATAGATCAGTCATGACTGCATGTTTAAGCACTTGCCCAAAAGCTAAATTTAAATAATGTTACCATTGGTCAAGGGTTCTGTATAGTGTGTGTGTGTGTGTGTGTGTGTGTGTGTGTGTGTGTGTGTGTGTTATTTTGACAGTTTAGTATATTCTATGAACCCAGCAAATTGGGTCAGGGTGTGATTTAATCTGTTTTTCCTACCACCAAAATGAACTCACGCAGACCAGGTCAAGCGTGTTAGAGATGAGCAGGATGACCATAAGCTAAATGAGCAAACTAGGTTTGCAAAACCCAGGAAGCAGGCCAACTTTGTCCAAACACCCGCCTTCAACCTTGCTGCAAATGTAGCTAAAGTGAAACGCCATGATCTGTTTTGTTGATGAACCGCTTGTGAGAACATAACGATTCTAGGCTGGTTCCTCTCTTGACTCCTCCTTCAGGTTCTGCTTCTCCTACAGCAATGATGGCGAACCTTTTGGTTGTGGTGTGCCTAAAGCACACATGGGTGCTGGCACCCACAATACAATGTGCCTCACCCCCCGTGCATGCACGCACAACACCTCCAACCCCGCCCCATTACCTGCACTGCACATGCACGCACCTCCCAGCTGATTTTCAGCCTGTTTGAGGCCCTTTTGGCTCTCCCGGAGGCTCGAAGGAAGCCTCTGCAGCCTCAGGAGGCCGGGAAAATGGGCCCGTTTCGACATGTCCGGTATTTCCGGAAGGCCCATTTTTCAGCCTCCCGAGGCTGCAAAGGCTTCCTTCGAGCCTCCGGGAGGGCAAAAACAGCCTCAAATGGGCCGAAAATCAGCTGGGAGGTGCACGCATGCGCAGTGCGAGTAAATTTGGCTGGGGTTCGCGCGCCATAGGTTCGCCATCACGGCCCTCCAAGCTTACCCTTATGGGTACCTTTAAGAGAGATCGTGTTGAAGACCTTCCCATTTTTCTCTCTCTCCTTTCTCCGTTCCTCACAGATCCTTGGAGCCCTCAGTCAGGACGACCAAGCCGGAAAGCAGAAGCTTACCTACAAACTTGAACAAGTTATAACCCTCATGAGCATAGACAGCTGAGAACTTGCCCCGCTTAGAGGGACTTTCCAGGAGGGATCGACACAAAACAAATGAACAAAAAAAGAACTTTCACACACACACACACACACACACACACACACAAATACAAAAAAAAAACCAAGCCGTGCCTCAGTTCAGTTTTCATCAAGTGCAAGTTTCCAACTGGCTGCCAAGGAGAGTTGCCAGAAGACGCCTAGACGTCTCTGAGCCTCACCTGCTGGACCTACCAACACCAAGGAACTGGTCCTCCAGGATTTTGAGGGACCTCTTCACAAGAAGGACTCCCCGAAGACAGGGAGGGTTCAGGGTGGAGTCCCTTGCAGGTTCCTCCTTGGTGGCAACCAGAATGTACCACTGCCTGCTCCATTGAAACCGAGCAGGAGTAACGTTGGGGTTCACCTCCATCATGCTTTGCTGCTTTGAGGGCACGCCCTCCACGGGCTGAGAGGAGGCCCGGGGGTTCATTCAGAAGCTGCGCCAAGGGAGAAGTTGCTCTCTTGCCCTCGGAAGTCCCACCGTTGTGGTTCCGGGGAGGAAAAAAACAAACCAAGAAAAACAATGGCTGCCTCTCCTCGATCTTTGTCCTCACGAAGAGGAACCAGGAGGAACATCATGGAAAGAAAGGCCCTCAGGGACCTGTGAACCAAGAGGACTGTCCACCAATCTCTGGAGATTGGGTGGAGAAGGGAAGTCTGCCTTTTTCTCTCTTCCCCTCTTCTGATTTTCATTCGGTTTCCTTTTTTTGGTTGGGTTGGGTTGGGTTGGGTTTGGTTTGGTTTGGTCAATCATGGTTACTTTCGTTGTCGTGGAAAGAGAACTGCTCTCCCAAGCTTGAGTCATCTATGTGTCCCCACCTGTTCCTTCTCTGGTTACTAAGCAAGGGGTCTTCAAACTTGGCAGGTTTTAAGACTTGTGGCCTTCAACTCCCAGAATTCCTGAGCCAACATGACTGGAGGAGGAATTCTGGGAGTTGAAGTCCGCAAGTGTAAATGCTGTCAAGTTTGAAGACCTCTTGAGTTACCTACTTGAACAAGCCCTCCAGATCCTTTGCTTCCTCTTCCAAAACCAGCCATGGTGTATTTGCTGAGGGAAAGTCAACTCAAGTCGTGGCCTCTCCCTGAAGACCCTTTCCAAAGCGTAACTCCTGTTTTCTCTCTGGATCGCCTTCCTCAACCACAAGAGCACAGCCAAGACCCAGAAATAAGAACCGGCATTGGAGATAACGTAGAGATCCTAGGACGGAATTGGAGGGCGGGGAGGTGAAGATAAGAGTTTCTTCTTGTGAGTCATCAGGGACGTGGTGGCTCAGTGGCTAAGACGCTGAGCTTGTCGATCAGAAAGGTTGGCAGTTTGGCGGTTCGAATCCCTAGTGCCGCGTAACGGAGTGAGCTCCCGTTATTTGTCCCAGCTTCTGCTAACCTAGCAGTTTGGAAGCACGTAAAAAATGCAAGTAGGAAAATAGGGACCCCTTTGGTGGGAAGGGAACAGCGCTCCGTGCGCCTTCGAAGGCGTTTAGTCCTGCCGGCCACATGACCACGGAGACGTGTCTTCGGACAGCGCTGGCTCTTCTTCGGCTTTGTAATGGAGATGAGCACCGCCCCCTAGAGCTGGAAACGACTAGCACGTAGGTGTGAGGGGAACCTTTGCCTTATTGTGAGTCATTGGCAGGCATTTTTGGGTTGCGTTTCCCAACAAAATGGAAAGTTACAAAGGCCATAATATCATCTACCCAATTTGCTGCCAGATCTTTCTCTGTGAAGGCATCATTACAGCTAGAATAAATCAATCAATTAGAATAGAGCTGAAAGGGACCTTTGAGGTCTTCTAGCCCGCCCACCCCTACTCAAGCCAGGAGATCCTATATCACTTCAGACAAGTGGCTGTCCAGTCCTTTCTTTAAAAACTCCAGTGATGAAGCATCTACAGTTTCTAATGGCAAGTTGTTCCCCTGGTTAATTGTCCTACCTGTTAGGAAGTTTCTCCTTAATTCTGGGTTGCTTCTCTCCTTCTCTCCTTAGTTTCTATCCCTTGTTTCTTGTCCTGCCCTCTTGTTCTTTGGGAAATAAATTGACCCCCCTCCTCTTTGTGGCAGCCCCTCCATTATTGGACTACTACTATCATGCCTTCTTTTCTCTAGACTAGCCAAATCCATTTCCTGCAGCCGTTCTTCGTATGTTTTGGTCTCCAGGCTCTTCGATGATTAGGTCTCATCTCAAGTGCTCTTCTCTGCCCTTGTTCCAAAGTCAGTTTGGACCCATGAATTTGTCCACCTCCCCCCCAGTCAAACCCATGAGTGGATTTTTCACGAGTGGATGATAAGGGGGGAAATCGGGAAGGTCTCCCTCCTCAAAATCTGTAGGGCTTTTGCAGATTTATCCTTGACACCACGTGAAGGACAGTAGAATCGGTGAACCTTGTCTTGGCTTGGTTCTCAAGAGCGGTTCATAGATGCTGGTTGTAACCAGGGTGGGATTCAGCCGGTTTAGGACGGTTCGGGCGAAAACTGGAAGTTAAACTTACATCCGGTTTGCCGAATCGGTCGTTGAACTGACCGGCTGGCCCCGCCCACTCCACCCCCACCGCTCCCAGGAGTTTCCATGGGGGCCTGTTTTGGCTCTGGGAGGGAGAAAATGGGCCTTTTGGAATCCCGTTTCCAGCTTCCGGAGGGCCTCCAGACTCTGGGGGAGGCTGTTTTTGCTCTCCCAGAGGCCCGAGGGAAGCCTCCGGACTCCGGGGAAGGTGAAAAACAGCCCTCCCAGAAGTTCTGGTAGGCCACGCCCACCGTGGCCACGCTTACCCACCAACCAGGCAGCAAACCGGTTGCTGGGATTTTTGAGTCCCACCTCTGATTGTAACCCCACAATCAAGGTCCTGTCCCCCTTCTATGTCTCAGCCCTTCGAGATAGTACAGACTTTGGCCTCAAAGATACGCATCACTAACGCTATTCCAGAGAGTCCTTGACTTACGACAGTTCATTTAGTGACCGTTTGAAGTTATGATGGCACTGGGGAAAGAAAAAAGGGACTTTACAACCGTTTTTACGACACTGAGGACCATGGCAGCCTCCCCTTAGTCACGTAATCAAAATTGAACCGCTTGGCAACGGGTTCATATTTAGGATGGCTTACAGCATCCCAGGGGTCACATGATCCCCCTTTTGCGATTTTCTGACAAGCCGGGAAGCCCCGATTCACTTAACAAGCGCGGAACTAATGGAACAGGGGCAGCGGTTCGCTTAACAAGGGTAGCGAGAACCGTCATGACGTGGGGCGAAACTCGCTTCACAAAAGGTCCCAGCTTAGCAGCATAGATTTTGGGCTCCGTTAACGGTCGTAAGTCAAGGACTCTCTGGGCGATGAAAGGGAAGCCAGAGAAGGAATTGCAGAGAGATCCACCTTGGAAGAGGGAGGGATAAACGGGTGAAGGAAGCATCCGCGGAGAAGAATGTGTGGAGAAAACAAAACCCCAACTGACGGAGGGCAGCTCTTGAGAGAATGACAGGACAGAACAAGGCCTCTCCCAAAAGGTAGTTTTAAAACCGCCGTTTGGGGTCTCCGAGTTTGGGATTCGTACAGAGTCCACTTTTTATTTCAACTTCGAACACCTCAAGGGAACAGGCAGAAGAACGCGATTCCCACGAAATGGTCAGAATATAGGAAGGAGTTGGACTCTCTCCCATCTCTTCGGAGTTTTTTTTTTCACTCCTTTCTTTTTTTTTTCTCATTGGACCTGGGAGATGCAAACAAATCTTCCTTAGGGCTTGTTTTATTTCTGGGTCTTAGGCAGGATTGAGATTGTCTCTTAAAGAATCCTTTTTTGAATGAGGGAATATATGGCTTTCTCTGTTCACATTTCTGATTTCTAATTCCTTCCTTCCCTTCTTCCTTTCTCTCTTTATTTTCCCTTTTCCCCTTTACCTTTCTCATTTATCTCCTCCCTCCCTCCCTTTCTTCCTTTCCCTTCCTTCCTTCTCCATCCCCTTCTTTATGTCCCTTTTCTCTCCTTCCTTTCTTCCATTTTCCTTCATTCCTTTCTTCCCTCCCTTCCCCCTTCTTTTACCTTCATTTCTTTCTCTCCTCCCTCTCTCCCTTTCTTCCTTCTTCTCTACTTCCTTCCTCCTCTTATTTACAT
>NW_020717242.1:82900-95400 GCF_900518725.1 Notechis scutatus
ATAGATAGTAAGTAGGTAGATTAGATAAAAAAGGAAGGGTGGATGGAGGGAGAGAGATTAGATAAAGATAGATGGGTGGATGGATAGATATAGATAGATAATAGACAGACAGACATAAGAAATGGAGCTATAGATAGGAGAGATGATGGATGGATGGATAGATGGATAATAGGTAGTGTGTGTGTGTGTGTATGTATGTATGTATGTATATGTGTGTATGGATAGATGATATATAGTATATTGATTAGATGAAAATGAATGGATGGATGAATAGATACAGATAGATCAGACAGATAGACAGACATAAGAGATGAGCTAGACAGGACAGATTAGATGGATGGATGGATGGATGGTTAACAGACAGGAGGATAGAGATCTTCCTGTGGCAAGAAGTGTCTCTCACAGGCACGTAGCACAGCCACCCACGCCTACCAGAGAGTCACCTGCCTGTCTGCTCTTCCACCAACATGATCTGAGGTAGACAATGAACAGGTGTAGCCATTCTCTCTCCCCGCTCCTGCCCCCAGTTTCATCCCAGAAAGACTTCCACCCTCGCTGCTCATTGTGTTTCTCCGGAGTAGGGAGATGCCTGGCTCAACCAGGGCAAAACAAGCACTCTAAAACAAGGGTCTCCCCACCTTGTCAACTTTAAGCCTGGCGGACTTCAACTCCCAGAATTCCCTAGCCAGCCAAAGCAAAGTCAATGGAAAAACCAGATTCACTTAACAACCGCATTCCTGACTTAACAATCACAGCAATTCACTTAAAGTTGTAAAATGGGGCAAAATTCACAATAACTGTCTGGCTTCACAACAGAAATTTGAAGCTCAATTGTGGTCGTAAGTCGAGGACTACTGTATATGAAGATAACTTGAGAGTAGGAGGCAGGGTTGGATTTTACTTTAATTAAAATCATTTTAGCTCCCTTATTCTCCCCTTTATCCTTGCCCTGTTATCTTCCCAGGGTTGACTTTTTCTTCCAGCATCTTTGTGAATCTCTTTCTTTCCCTTCCAAATTTCCTCTTTGGCTCCATTTGCAAAACTTCCAACTATCCTTTTTCTCCAGATTTACAAGCTGTTGTGCACCGGCCAAACCAGAAAGCTGAATGCAATAAAGAATATTATTTCCCTTGCTTTTTGTTCTCTACACACATCCTTCCCTCCAAGTGTCTTTCCAATACTTCCATTCAAAGAGCCTTTTAAAGTAAAAGTTAGAGAGAGAGAGAGAGAGAGAATCAAGAGCTTTTAATCTCGGTTTTCCAGATGTTTTGCCTGGTTGGGTTTCATTTACACTGCCGTCATTTTTCTCCGGTGGGTCATTTTCTTTGTTTTCTTCTTCTTTTTCTGTTTGTCCTGGGGGCTTTTAATGGAAGATTTGTAAACTGTGGGGTGAAAACACAACAGATCACCTTGGCTGTTGTTATTTTCCAGCAGTGGAAAATAATAAAAGGAAAGACATAGAATTAAGAGGGAGGGGGGGGAAAACCATGTAAAATCAGGACATGCAAGCCGGTGGCTTTAATTTAGCCGATGGCTGTGATTAGCTTGGTCCTAGCTTAAAAGTAATACATTCACACAGTAGAAACAAGCAATCCTTGCCTTATGACCACAATGGAGCCCAAATTTTCTATTGCTAAACGAGGCAGCGAATTTTTGTCTCTTTTTACCACCTTTCTTGCCACAGTTCTGACCTTGGCTTCCCCCAAAAGCACGAAACTGGCTCTTTGTCCCGACCAAGCACCTTTTATTAAACGAAGGTGAATTTCTTGCATTCATATTCAGCCAATGGCCTGGCAAACTGTCTTTCAAGGGTCTAATTAGGAGCTCAAACCTTATCTATCTTGGAAAGCTGCCCGGTAAATATTTCCAAACACGGTGCTGACAAGGAAGGACTCGGCACAGAGTCTCTAGGATGCACAGACAGATCTTCACAATGATGGAACGAACGAACAAAGGAATTGTTTCTTGCAAAAGCCCCCTCCCCTTTTGCTCCTCTTTTAATCCCTATGGAAGGGGGCCATGCATCATCCACCTGTGGCCTTACTCCCACGTCCACCCTGAGTTCATAAATGTTATTTCCTTTCAGCAGCTCTGTGCATGTGCAGGCTGGGAACAGGCTCCAGCTGTTCTTCTGCCTCACTGATGTCCGACTCCGAAGGCAGCTGATAACTGTCAGACGGCCCTGGCCCCATCTCTGCCTCCGATGCAGAGCCCTCATCCGAACCTGCCTCAGCCTCCAGGACTAGCCCATGTTCCTCCCCAAACTCCTTGCTGTCCAACTCTGCTGCCAGCTCCGCTAGCCGCAGGTGGGCCACAACACATATAATATCTGAGTTCCAGTTTTTACCCAAAGCGCCCCTTAGCAAACAATGGTTCACTTAATGATGCCGACGTTTGCTTAACAACAGCAGATTCACTTAGTGACTATGGTAATTTGCTTAACAACCATTGCAAAAAAAAACAAAAAACCCAACTACTTGCAAAATCAGGTTGTAAAGAGCCAAGCTGCATCATGGTCTTAAGTCAAGGACTACTTATAGTTGTGGATCAGCTCATCCTTCAATTTTTAATTTTATTTGAAAAAAAATGCACAAGCACTCATTTCATTGTGAAAATTAAAATGTATGAATATTTTGAGGGTCAGCTTATCTGAGGGAGGTGCATTTATATAATATTTTGGTTTAAAAATGGATGGGCTTTCCTGCATATATATAACAGATAATCAGAGTTGGCACGGACCTTGTAGGTCATCTAGTCCAACCCCCTGCCCAAGCGGGAGACCCTACTCCATTTCTGACAAGTGGCAGTCCAATCTCTTCTTGAAAATCTCAACTGATGGCGCTCCCACAACTTCCGAGGGCAATGCACTCTATCTGTTTTAATATGTTTATTTTGAGGAGTTTGTGCTTATAGTCTCTCTAGATTATGGCAGGTGATAAATATTCTAAAATAAACAAATAAGCATACATTAATCTCTCTTGAATAGGGATAACAAGAATCTTTGTTTATTGAAAGCAGCCCAGGAAATTCTCTCTTAGCAAACATAAAATTTGTGACAAACAGCATATAATAGAAAGTTCAGAGAGTAATTGAAATCTTGATAGCAAATAAGAATGGGCGTTCTGCAACGCCTTGTGCAAGAAACCTTGGCAAAGCTCAGCTTTGATAGTTTTTAACCTAGTATTTCTCAAACTTGACAACTTTAAAATGGGCGGACTTCAACTCCCAGAATTCCCCAGCCAGGATGCTTTAAGAAGGGCGGATTTCATCTCCCAGAATTCCCCAGCCAGGATGCTTTAAGACGGGTGGATTTCAACTCCCACCATCCTCCAGTATGGCTGGCTGGAGAAGTTAAAGTGCACACATTTAAAGTTATCATGGTTAGACAGGCCTGGATTAAGGGATATTTTTTCCTTCTTCTATTGCTTGAGATTTAATTGACAATTTGCCTCCATCCCTGGAGGCTTTGAAGAAGAGGCTTGGGCAGCCATTTGCCTGGAATTGGGGTAGGGTCTTGAGCAGGGGGGATGGATGAGATGACCTCCAAGGTCCCTCCCAGCTCTATTCCGATTGATTGATGCTTTCCGTTTTGGGCAGAGTTCAGCCAACCGCCCTTTTCTTTTGCAGCCTGCAGGACTCCTTCTTCAATTAAACTTTAGGGCTGAGGCCCTGCTGAGAACAGATGCTCTGATGATAAACAGACACCAGGCAATTAAAAGGACAGGAGGAAGCATTGCCTGGTCTTCGCTTCAAGCCAAAGGCATCCATGAGGAGTTTGAACTGGCACACAAAAGGGGGGGGGGGCAGGGCTTTGCATCACACCAGGGAGACCGCAGGAAAGGTCAAAAAAGTCAAGTTGGCAGCTACGACGGTGCGATTGAAGCTCTCCCTGTGCTCTTTTTCTCAAAGCAACCCGGAGATCGAGAGCACTGGCAATACTGCATTCCCACCACTGTGCTACCACAGATAGTTGATAGATAGCAATAGCCCTTAGGCTTATATGTCGCTTCACAGTGTTTTTACAGCCCCTCCCTAAGCAATTTACAGAGTCAGCCTCTTGCCCCCAACAATCTGGATCCTCCTTAAACCACCTCGGAAGGATGGAAGGCTGAGTCAACTTGGAGCCGGTCAGGATCGAACTGCTAGCAGTGGGCAGAGTTTGCCTGCAATACTGCGCTCTCACCACTGTGCCACCACGGCCCTTCCTTCCTTCCTTCCTTCCTTCCTTCCTTCCTTCCTTCCTTCCTTCCTTCCTTCCCTTCCCTTCCCTTCCCTTCCCTTCCCTTTCCTTTCCTTTCCTTTCCTTTCCTTTCCTTTCCTCACACTTACCAAAAGCCCTTAGACTTATATAATGCTTCACAGTGCTTTACAGCGCTCCCTAAGTCAGCCTATTTCTTCCAACAATCTGGGTCCTCATTTGATCGATCTCAGAAGGACCGAACGCTGAGTCGACTTTGAGTCGGTCAGGATTGAACTGCTGGCAGTGGGCAGAGTCGGGAAAGGAAAGAGGAGAGAGGGTAGGAAGAACGAAGAGAAAGAAAGTGAGAAAAGAGAAAGAGAGAGAAAGAGAGAGAAAGAGAGAAAGAGAGAAAGAAAGGGAAAGGAAAGGGGAAAGGGGGAAGGAGGAAGGGAGAGAAAGAAAGTGAGAAAAGAAAAAGAAAGAGAGAGGAGGGAAGGAAAGGGGAGAGAGGGAAGGAGGAAGAGAGAGAAAGAAAGTGAGAAAGGAAAAAGAGAGAGGGGGAAAGAAGGGAGAGAGGGAAGGAGGAAGGGAGAGAAAGAAAGTGAGAAAAGAGAAAGAAAAACAAGGAAAGAGAGAGAAAGAAAGAGAGAGAGTGAGAAAGGGGGAAAGGAAGGGGAGAGGGAGAGGAGGGAGAGAAAGAAAGTGAGAAAAGATAAAGAAAGAGAGAGAGAGAAAGAAAGAGAGAGAGAGAAAGAGGGAAAGGAAAGGGGTGAGGGGGAAGGAGGAAGGGAGAGAAAGAAAGTGAGTAAAGAGAAAGAAAGAGAGAGAGAGAAAGAAAGAAAGAGGGAAAGGAAAGGGGAGAGGGGGAAGGAGGAAGGGAGAGAAAGAAAGTAAGAAAAGAGAAAGAGGAAAAAAGAAAGAGAGAAAGAGAGAGAGAGACAGAAAGAGAAAGAAAGGGAAAGGAAAGGGGAGAGAGGGAAGGAGGAAGGGAGAGAAAGAAAGTGAGAAAAGAAAGAATGAATGAAAGAATGAAAGAAAGAAGAAAAAGAAAGAAGAAAGTGAAAGGAGGAAGGAAGAAAAGAGGAAAGAAAGATTAAAAAGGAAAAAAATAGTGACTGACATTTTTCACTGCAGCAGTATACCCCAAAAAAAATTACAACCTCAACCTTTTTGTGTTACATTTCTAAATATTGCAAGCCACTCCCTTCACAACAAATTCATTCCAACTGGCCATCCTAAAAGTAAAGTTTCATTTTTCTCGGTTTCAAGTACCAAATCCAGGAATGGTTTCCCAAGGGAACTAGAAAACTAGAACCAGAAGTGCTTCTCTCCCCTTACAAGAGGCCATTTTACCATCGAAACCGTGTGTTGGGTGTCCCTTTATCGGATGGGCCCAAATGGAGACAGGACAGCCAGAAAGGATTCCGGCCGTCAGCAGAGGTTGGATTTCACAGCCTTTTAAGGGCCTTTCACCATCTTTACATAATTTTAAGGAAGAAAAAAATGAGGCTCAGCTTTCTAACTTAAAATAAAACAGCCGCCCTCAATCCCTCCTTGATTTGGGGCTGATATTTGATGTTCTCCATCACCCCTGACCCAGTACAGATCAAAAGACTAGGAAAAATTTTGGTTGGGTCTGTCTAGTTTAATGAAAAGAAGGACTGGGGGTGACGTGATAGCAATCTATCAATATCTGGGGGGCTGCCCCAAAGAAGAGGGAGTCAAGCTATTCTCCAAAGCACCAGAAGGCAGGACAAGGAACAACGGATGGAAACCAACCAAGGAGAGAAGCAACTTAGAACTAAGGAGGATTTTCCTGATGGTGAGAACAATTAACCAGTGGAACAACTTGCCTCCAGAAGTTGTGGGTGTTCCAGCACTGGAGGTAACAGAGAACAGATAATCAGAGTTGGAAGGGACCTTGTAGGTCATCTAGTCCAACCCCCCACCCAAGCAGGAGACCCTACACCATTTCTGACAAATGGCAGTCCAATCTCTTCTTGAAAGTCTCAAGTGATGGGGCTCCCACAACTTCCGAGGGCAACTTCTGTTCCATGGGTTGATTGTTCTCACTGTCAGAAAGTTTCTCCTTATTTCCAGGTTGAATCTCTCCTTGATCAGTTTCCATCCGTTATTCCTTGTCTCGTCTTCAGGTGCCTTGGAAAATAGCTTGACCCCCTTTCTCCTCTCTGTGGCAGCCCCTCAAATATTGGAAGACCGCTATCATGTCTCCCCTGGTCCTTCTCTTCACTAGACTAGCCAAGCCCAGTTCCTGCAACCGTTCATTGTATGTTTTAGCCTCCAGTCCCCTAATCATCCTGGTTGCTCTTCTCTTCACTCTTTCTAGAGCCTCAACATCTTTTTTATAATGTGGTGACCAAAACTGGATGCAGGACTCTAGGTGTGGCCTTACTAAGGCTTTATAGAGTGGTATTAGTACCTCCCTTGATCTCGATTATATCCCTCTGTTAATGCAACCTAGGATTGCATTGGCTTTTTGGGCTGCTGCTGCACACAGCTGGCTCCTATTTAGCTGGTTGTCCACTAAGACTCCAAGATCCCTCTCCCAGTTACTGCTATTGAGCCTGGTTTGATTTTTCTTGCCTAAGTATAGGACTTTACTTTTCTCTACATTGAGGTTCATTTTGTTAGAGAGGGTCCAGAGTTCTAGTCTGTCAAGATCCGTGTTTAAGAAGAGTGTTTAAGGGTGTTTAAGAAGAGGTTGGACAACCATTTGTCTGAAATAATATAGGTCTCCTGTAAGAACAGGGAGTTGGACTAGAAGACCTCCAAGGTCCCTTCCAACTCTGTTACTGGTAAAGCCCTAAAATTGATCCAGATACTTGATTTGATTCAGCCCTACAACCTCTTTAAGAAATGATTCATTTTTTTTAATGATGATAATACCACATTCCTTTTCAAGTCAATCCAGAGAAAAATTTGTTCCCTATTGGAGGGTTGTAGAAAGGCGAACCAGGATACAATATTTTACAGCCAATAACCAGGAGACAGTGGGTTCTAGCCCTGTTTTAGCCATGAAAGTTGCCTCGGTCACTTTGAGACAATACTCTCTCTCTCTCTCTCTCTCTCTCTCTCTCTCTCTCTCCCTCTCTCTCCCTCTCCCCCTCTCTCTCTTTCTTTCTCTCCCTCCCCCTCCCTCCCTCTCTCCCTCCCTCTCTCTCTCAGCCCAAACCACTTCATAGGAGTATTGTTTTGGGGATAATGTGTATGTGTTATGTGTGTAGGTACATTACTCTGTTTCCCCAAAAATAAGACTTACCCTGAAAGTAAGTCCTAGCTTGATTTTTCCATGTGTGCCCAATATAATCCCTACCCCCCAAAATAAGCTCTAATTAAGATCCTGCCCACTCCAGAGTGCACAGGTAAAAATTAAACTAGGGTGGGGATGGAGTGGTGGTGGAGCTGCCCTACTACTTACCTTTGGACAGTTGTAGCCAGGCCTCGCACACCCAGACACCTTGCCGACCCATTTCTTCTGCAGCTGGCAAGGCTGGCAAGGCTTTCCTGAAGGCCTCTGGAGCTAATAAGAAAGCTCCGGATCGATCCTGAAGGCTGCAGAGGCCTTCAGGAAAGCCTTGCCAGCTGCAGGAGAAGAAAATTCTGAAGGCCTCTGACAGCAAAAAGGAGGCCGGGGGTGATGAGTACAAGTGAGGTTAGTCAGTGGATGACATCCCCCCAAAATAAGACCTGGTGCCTTTTTTTGTATATATGAGTCAGGGTCTTATTTTCGGAGAAACACAGTACATACCTGAATGTTTCCAAGAAGTTCAGCCAATATAATGAATTTTTTAAAAAAACAAACAAACTTGCAGTTATCCTGGTTTTCCGGCCTCCTCTAGCCAAGGTGATCCTGTCTAGAACTCTTTCTGTGTGCACCTAAAAATACTTTTTCAACGGGTTGTTATTGCTCAGGCCTAAGTCGGCTGTTATCTGCTGATGATATCGCAGACCTGAATGAGTTACACAGCAGTTGAGCCTTTTAGTTTCCCCTCCTGCTCTGAATAATCCTAAATCTCCTGCTGGACAGAACTGTTTAGCTGACCTGCCCATTTCAGGCCTGGCTTCTGCCCTCCAGATAAAAATTATCTCTTCGTCTCAAGGGCACCGTGCTGCATTTGCATTTGCAAGCCTGAGTCCAAATCAAAAGCTCTTTTTAATTCCTCATAATGTTTTTTTTCCCCTTTTGACAAAGAAGAAGTATCTCTACAGCTCGTCCTTGAATTACAAGACTCCCCAATGGAGCCCAAATGTTCTCTGTAGCTAAGTGGGGCAGCTGTTTGGTGAGAGTTTTACAATTAAGCAAATCCCTGTGGTTGTTGAATAACTCTGTGCTGACCCGGGGCGTGGCACAAAGGCAACACGGTCAGATAATCAGTAGGAGTCCCTTTATTAGCTCCAACTTTGCCCCCAATGTCCTGGTTACCTCGAAAAGCTCTTCCCAGGAACAGCCTTTGGCTGCAGAGAATCAAGTCCAAAACATGGTCAATAAAAACTGTAACTATAAGTCCAATCACAGCAAAATGAGGTAATTAGTCCAGCAGGGCAGGAGCAAGAATTCCAGACGTGAAGGCACGGCAATAACTCCACACGGTTGGGAAGATGCCAGGAACACAGATAAACAAAGTCAACATATGATAAACTCACGTTTGCTCCCAGCAGCTGCTGCAGTCAGCCTTCAGTTCTTTTAAACTCTCATTCCCAGGTGTGGCTAATGAATATTTCGAAATATTTTTTAGGTGACACATTTTTAGTTGCCAGCAGAAAGGGAGTGGGGGAAAGCAATGCATTCCTTAAATGCTTCAGATAATTGCTAGGCAGCCGAAGCTGTTGGCACGCAAGATTATTACTGGAGAGCATGATTGATGACTCTTAGTTATGGATGTGTCCCATTGGAGAATATACATCCAGGGGGTGTGGGGAAGACCAGGATCAAGGGGGAAATGAATGATGCATTTTAGAGTCGGCTGCACCCAGGTAACACTGACATGGTCGCTCCTAATAAATCATTTCTTTTACTCTTAGAGATGCGGCTAGAGACTCTTGATTTGAATGGGGGTGGATTTGTCGGAGCCCTGACACAATGGTCGTAAGGGTGAAAAAAAATGTCATAAGTCACTTTTTCAGTGCCACAGTAACTTTGAACGGTCACTAAAGAAACGGTTGTTTAAGTCAAAGACTACCTGTACTTATAAATCGGAAGTGTCAAACTCAAGGCCCACAGGACAAATCCGGCCCATGGGGGGCTTAATCTGGCCCATGGGGCTGGGCTGGAAATAACAAAGGACTGGCCCGCGGTGCCTCCGCTAGCAAAAACAGGCCACAGGGGGAGCTGTTTTCAGCCTGGACAGCCTCCGGCCCGTTTTGACTGGCAGGGTGCTGCAAGAGGCCGTACGTCCCACCTCCCCCACACTCCCTGGCCGATCCATGGAAAACAACTACAATGCTGATCCGGCCCTCCAAGAAATCCACTTTGACACCCTGTTATAAATAAATTCAGGGTAAGAAAACCCTGATACTTTTTTCTTTAAAAAAATGGGGCAAATAAGCAGGGGCAAATAACGGACTGGTTTATTACAGACAACAGGAACTTCCTTTTGACATTTCGACCACTTGACTAGCCATTTCAAATACACTCTGTGTCATCTCATAAGATATTTCTATGGTCTTTTTAGAGTTGCCAACAGAAAGGGAGGAGGAAAGGGGGTTTGGAAGAGCAGGGCGGCAGCTTGGAAATTGAAAGTGCATCCCATAAATAGTTTTTCAAAGATAGTAACTAGGTGACTGAAGTTTCTGCCGTGCAAATATCTAACTGGAGAGCATGACTGATGACTCTTGGCTATGGATATGTCCCATTGGAGAATATGAATTATGATATACCCCAGGGGGAAAACTAGGGTCAAGGGTGACAATGAATGATGTGTCTCGGAGTCGGCTACATCCAGGCAGTGCCAGACATGTTAACTCCCAATAAATCCTTTTGGAGTTTTGGAAGTTTGGCTCGAGAATCACAATTTAATTGGGGTAACTGCCGGAATCTTGACATTCTGATTATTTAACTTTTAAAATACTAAGAACTTACCTCCCTCTGACCCAGCTAAGGATAAACGATTTAACTAAAGAAAAACATTTTTTCCCCAAACAGAAAACCACTCGATCTGTCCTCGGTTTCCTAATGTTTATGAAGCACACAACACCTTTGCACCCAAACGCACATTCATCCATGGGGTTAGAGCTAAGGTGGTCTTCAGATGGTTCGGACCAGTTCTGGAGGACCGGTAGTGAAAATTTTGACTGGTTCAGAGAACTGACAAATACCATCTCCTGGCTGACCACCTACCCCTGCTTTTACTTCCCCTACCTCTCCTATAATCTGTTGTTTATTAGCCCAGAGGATTTGTGAATTTCCGCGCCTCAGCTAAGCTAAAAAAAAACAGCACAGCTCACCAGCGTAAAGATACATAGGGCGGTGTTTGAGCCATGCAAGCACATGTGTGAAGCATGCATTTGGCTTGTGTGCTAAGCATGCCTGCACAACTCACCAGCGCAGATACAAAGGGCGATGTTTGAGCTATGCATATGCGTGCACGAAGCAAGCTCTCCAAACTGGTAGGAATTTTTTTTTTTTGAAACCCACCACTGGGCTAGAGCCACGGATTTTTCTCCTGTGGCCTCCCGACTTTCTTTTTCATTTGCTGTAGTTGGTAGCCTTCTTCGGTGTAGGTTCACCAATCCTTCATTCATTTTTTTTTTCAGCTGCTGGGGGAAAGAGGGAGAGACAGGGAACCCTAAGATGGCAAAATGCAATTAAAAGAGAGGAGAAAGCTGCAGCCTCTCCGTTAATCGCTCCCAGAAAACCAATATGCTGTAGATTATTCCCCTCCAAGCCTCGAGTAGAGCCATATGGTTATTTTTCCTCTGCTCATTCCTGCTTAAATCCTGACATTTTGCAATTGCGGAGATAAAGCTGGTTTAGCCGAGCAACACTGTTGCTTGTTTATAGGGAAATAAATTAATCAAGGTGACTTGACACCCTCTGCAGGGTTGGCAAAGAGAGAGAGACAGACAGAAGAGATTTGCAACCTGGAATTTGGTCATTGGAAATGCAAAGTTCTTTTATTTGGTTGTTTTTTTTTCCAATCCTTCTTGCTGGGAATCACTTGGGTTTCTCTCTCCTTTCTACAAGCTCATGCCAGCTTCTATCACTGGTGCAGATGGAAAGCATGGCAACTTCGGATGCCCAACAATTTTGTGCCAGTGTGATACACAATAAAGAAGCACGTGTGGAAAGCTCATCCTCCCCCTCCCCAGAAGAATGAAATATTTGGGGAAATATTTCTTAAAAGGCAGAATATTGTATTTCGGTAAAAAGAGAAATGGAGAGATGTGTTTTTAGAGGCAGAAAGCAGCCCTCAGTCTTTCTTCATAGCCCACAGTGGATGCCAGCACTTATGTAGATAAAGAGCTTATTGAAAGAAGAAGGTAACTGTCTGGAGGGTCCATTCATTAAGCAAAGCAAATACTGCCGACAGAAGCCCATTCAGGATAGGATGTTTCAAAACTCCTTGCGGCGAAATTTGACAGCTAACAAAAGCAAGAATGGTAGGATTAGAACAAGCAGCCACCTCAGCCAAGATCCAACACAGGAGGAAAGCCATTAGCCACAATAGAAATTGCCCAACACCCTTTCAAAAACAACCCCCACCCCCCAGAACAGTCCAAACTTCAAAGTCACAGAAGCCTATAAAGATCCATCCACTTATTCAACCCTTTGGTCAGCTGTCCCAGAACCACGTGGGGTTGGTGGTTCTGCTTCATCAATAAAGGGAACCTTTCTTTTCAATCAACCTCTATTATTCAAACTTAAGTAATTCTCATTATATTATTTGAAAAATACATTTTAAAAAATGCCTAATGTCTGTAAACTTCTAGTCTTTCTATTATTTTTATTCATTCCATAAACATTTATATTCTAATATTTCCCCTATCTAATTTTATTTCTGCCTCTTTTAGCTTACCATCAGGCTACTTAAATATTTAAATGGCAATTCTTTTTATCCATCATCTCTCCGCCTCCTTAGTGCTTCAATTCTTATCCGTTTTTTTAATTCGCCTCCCACACTCCTCATTTTTATCTCTATCTTCATCTGTATCTTTCTTGTTCAATCTAGACAGTCCACAAGATAGGTGGACTTCAACTCCCAGAATTCCCCAGCCACATGGGGATTGAAGGCCACCTGCATTTGACACACTCCTAAAACTCCAGAGTTATCTGTATGTTCAGCACACAAAAGCTATATCC
>NW_020717243.1:11482-25484 GCF_900518725.1 Notechis scutatus
GAAAAAGATAGGAAGAGAGAGGGATAGGGAGAGAGGGTGAGAGAGAGAGAGAAAGAGATGGAGGGAGAGAGGGATAGGGAGAGAGAGGGAGGGAGGGAGAAGGTGAGAGAGGGAGGGAGAAGTGGGGAGAGGGAGGGAGGGAGAGAGAGGGAGGAAGGGATGAAGAGAAGGAGAGAGAAGGGAGAGAGAGGGAGGGGGAGGGAGAGAGCAAGAGAGGGGGAGAGAGAGGGAGAGAGGGGGAGAGAGATAAATGAATAATGATCTAATGCTGTATTCTCCAAATTCTTCTTTATCTGTCCTCTTTGAAGCTTAAAATGCTTGCAGCTTTTTTTATTATTATTATTTAGTGTTATTGCTGGAAAATACCCTTAACTTCATTAACATTGCAGCAGCTCTGTTCCTGTCTCGTTTGATTGTCAAAGAAATTCGGAAAATTTGTTTTACGTCTGGGTGTATTTGGCAGCAAGCAGGCTTCCTTAGCAAGCATTTCCCATAGGACAGTTTGGAGTCATTAGGATTAATAGAGACAGAACAAGGCAAGGCCCCTTTCACAATGAGTTTGCTCTGTTCCCCCTAATTTGGAAAACAAGGAATCGAACCGTGAATGGCTGCAGAAGTTACTCCCAGTGGATCTGCAGTTTGTTAGAAAAATTTAAAAAATAATCGTACCCTTAAGGATTTGGGCATTTTTGCTGAATTTCAACCAGTCTTGTTAATGCACAAATAACATTGTTTTCGCAGCTGCTTCTCCTTTCTCTGAGCCTCTGTGATTTTTGCAGAAGTTCTTAAAATAAAGACCAGATCTCTTCCTATGCGAGTAGCCCTCGACTTACAACAGTTCATTTAGTGACCGTTGGAAGTTACAGCAGTGCTGAAAAAAGCGACTTATGGTCATTTTTCAATGTACAACCATTGCAGAAGCATCCCCGTGGTGTTCTGACCCAGGCTTCCCAAAATCATGAAGCAGACTCCTCATCCCGATAAAACCCCTTTTATTTAGGTTAAAGGGAATTCCTCTCCAGCAAAGTCCTGGCAAATTGTCTTTCATGAGATTTTACAACTACAGACCTTTATCAGGCTGGGAAAGTTGCCAGGCCAATAGCTTCCAAACACCACTTGTGGCATATTCTACCTGACTCTGTGGTTTCTTCCCCAAACCCCAAAAACTTTAGACTGTCTATTATTGACCTCACCCTTTTCCTAAAAGGTCTGTAGGGGCCGTGCGTAAGCGCACCAACGTGCCTACCGTCCCTGTCCTATTGTTTCTTTTTATTTTTCTTATGTGTATCCATTTCATGTACTCATAACTATGTCTGTACTTACACCTGTAATCTTATCATTGCTTGACAAAATAAATAAATTAAATAAAATAGAACTCACAATCTAGTTTCTAGGCCAGCACCTAAATCTTTATGCCAAATTCCTCTTTGTCAACAGTTGGTAAAATTGATGGAACTTGCAGAGATGGCTCCATTAACCTGTTTGACTAGAGAGAAAAAAAACAAGTCGACATTTATGGCCGATTGGAACATTCTTAGAGACTTTTAGCACAAAGTAGGAAGAAAGTTGATCTTCATTGCTGCATTTCTATCCAATTACTCACAACTCTGCAGTCGATTGCAAGTTTCCCAAATGAGCATTCTTTGCAAATTTTAAGGCAAATATATTAAATCTGGATTGCTCGGATTTAACTTAAACACTTTTGGTTGATGTATATGATTAGTCAATACAGATTGGGGAAGTTCAAAATAAAGTTTCAACTGAATTTCATTCCTATCTCAAGATATATTGCTAAATGTATGCCTGCAGTTCTGCAAAACTTAACTTTGTCTTTATTCAGGGGACAGAATACAGTTGTGGCTTTACTCCCGAGTTGATCCTTGTTCCTTAGCTGTTCCCTTCTCCTGGCAGCTCTGTGCATGTGCACACTGGGAACAGGCTCCAGCTGTTCTTCTGCCTCACTGATGTCCAACTTAGAAGGCAGCTGATAACTGTCAGGTGGCCCTGGCCCCATCTCTGCCTCCGACACAGAGCCCTCGTCAGAGCCTTCCCCAGACTCCAGGACTGGCCCATGTTCCTCCCCAACCTCCTCACTGTCTGAGTCTGCTGCCAGCTCTGCTGGCCACTGGTGGGCTACAACACATGGTCACCTGATCAAAATTCAGACGCTTGGCTATGCATTCATATTTATGATGGTTGCAGGGTCCTGGGGTCACGTGATTCCCCCTTTTGCGACCTCCTGACAAGCAAAGTCAACGAGGAAGCCAGATTTGCTTAACAATCGGGTTACTAACTTAACTGCTACATTGATTCACTTAGCAACTGTGGCAAGAAAGGTCGTAAAAATTATCAATGGTCTTGCTTAGCAATGGAAATTTTGGGATCAATTGTGGTTGTAAGTTGAGGACTACCTATATACTTTTAGATGAACAAGTGTGACAGAAAGAAGAATGCAGATAGAGACAGACCAAATGTTTTTATTAAGGGTAACCACAGATCTGTGCCCATCTGTCATGCAAGCCAGCTTGTGTTGTGGCCGCTCCAGCAGCCAGAGGAGCTGGTGGCAGATTCAGACAGTGAGGAGGTTGGGGAGGAACATGGGCCATTCCTGGAGTCTGGGGAAGGCTCTGACGAGGGCTCTGCGTCGGAGGCAGAGATGGGGCCAGGGCCATCTGGCAGTTATCAGCTGCCTTCGGAGTCGGACATCAGTGGGGCAGAAGAACAGCTGGAGCCTGTTCCCAGTGTGCACATGCACAGAGCTGCCAGGAGAAGGGAACAGCTAAGGAACAAGGATCGACTCGGGAGTAAAGCCACAGGTGGACAGTGAATGGCCTCTTCCAGAGGGAATAAAAGAGGAGCGAAAGAGGAGTGGGGTTTTGCAGGAGACAATTAGTTCAATTCATTAGGGTGAAGATCTGTTCCTGACTCCATGCCAAGTAGTGTCTGCTATAGTGTGGTGTTTGGAAGTTATTGGCCTGGCAACTCTCCAAGCCTGATAAAGGTGTGAAATCTCTTGAAAGACTGTTGGCCAGGACTTTGCTGGAATGAGGAATGAGAGGAATTCCCATTAGCCTAAATAAAAAGGGTGTTGTTGGGATGAGGAGCCTGCTGTGTGATTTTGGGGAGCCTCGGTCAAAACAGCTTGGTTTTCCCAGCTTACCAACTCAACATGGTTTCATTAGAGGTACTCCTCAATCTACAACCATTCCATTAATCACCATTCAAAGTTTTAATTGCCCCTGAAAAAAGTGACTTACAACTGGACTCCTCATGCTAATGACTGTTGCAGCATTCCCCACCATCCTTTAATCCAAATTTGGAGACTTGGCAACCGGTATGTATTTATGATAGTTGCTCTGTCCCAGGGTCATGGGATTCGCCGTTTGTGACCTTCCCAGCCAACTCCCAACAAGCAAAGTCAATGAGGGTAGCTAGATTCACTTAACAACCATGCAACTCACTTAACAATTTGCTTAACAACCAGGGCAAAAATGGCTGCAAAGTTGAGCACAACTCGGTCACTCAACAACCTTGAATAGCAAGCGATGTTGGCAGGAATGAGAGAGAGAGAGAGAGAGAGAGAGGGAGGGAGATGGATGGATGGATAGATAGATAGATAGATAGATAGATAGATAGATAGATAGATAGATAGATAGATAGATAGATAGATAGATCAGATCTCGATTTCCAAGACAGGTGTCAGAAATGTCTCTGATCAAAGAAGGCAATGTAACCTTCTCAGCATGTTTTCGTCATTTTCACCACCGTTCCGGTATCTTGGGAGAAATGCCGCATCTTTGAGTCTGTGAGCATTATGATAATTTCACGGCAGTTATTATCCCTTCCATCCCTTTGATTGCGCCTGAAAACGTTCTAATCTTTTCAATGTATTTCTAAGAACTAGGAGATTCAGCACTAGAAGAGGAAAGGTAGAATTCAAAATATAGTCTTCTCATTGTGCAGCTCACATTTCTGCCTCTGCAGACAATACTCGTCTCTTGGAACTGTGAGGGGAAGTATAAGACTTTGTCCTTCAGATGTTCTCTGAAGTGGAGGAAAAGAAATCAGATCTTTGGCTTGTCCCTTCCTTCCTTCCTTCCTTCCTTCCTTCCTTCCTTCCTTCCGTCCTTCCTTCCTTCCTTCCTTCCTTCCTTCCTTCCTTCCTTCCTTCTGTGGGAAGAAATATCCATCTGGTTCAGTTCCAAGCCGGGAGAAAAACACTGGAAACATGGAGGCTGACTGGAAAGATGGTTTAATTCTGAAGCAGAACCACCAAGCACATGATTCTGGGCAGCTGACCGCATGGAGTTGAGAGTGGGGTCTCTTAGACTTTGCACTTGAGCTTCCTGTTCCTGTGCAAGAACATGTATTCTATTGGTTGTTGCCAGACTCCCATGGGGCCATGTAGGGGTTATGTAGGGTTCATAGCTGGCTCTATAGGCAAAGTACAAATCCTAGGTGTTTGTCTGAGCTAAGTTTGGTTGACGTTTGGGGTGATGCAATGAAGGGTGTTGTGTTCTTAAAGGGTGTTGGGTAATTCCTATAAACATTCTAATTAAATGTGCATAGAATAAAAGTGAAAAATAAGAATCCTAATTTTTTTCCTCCAGTCAGAAAAGAGAAAAAGACCTTAGGGTTTTTAAAAAAATAAACAAATACAACCTTGGGAGAATTTTGAAAGGATGAGGTATCTAAAATTCAAGTTTAAGTAGACTGTTTTGAGCCAAAATACATAAATGGTCCATTTCAGTTAATTTAAACAATGTTTATTTACTTAAGAACTTCCAAATTCATTTTTTTTTGGCATTTATAGCATTGTACTAGTGCTTGTAGCAATTCAGTTTAGAATCACGATCAGTCTTCCTTAAATTATCTCACAAAATGCACTTTACTTACAGAAAAACTTATAAAGCCTTAAAATCTGGGAAGAGGATTAGTTTCCTTCCCAACCAATTTACGATCCCCATAAAAAAGCTTTCTTTTTAAATTTGGAAGCAAGTTTCGAACTTATATATATAAACATGGAGGTGCGAGTCAGTAAAAAACTGAAAAGTCCCAGACTTCCGGTTTGCCAGCCTTCGGCGGCGGCAGGGATTTGCGACCGCACAATCCCTGCTGCGTTCGCCGCCAAGGTTCCCCCGATCCATTTGGATCTGGGGGATATAGCTGCCCCGTAGAGGCAGCTGAAGACAGGGGGGATCTGGCAAGGGGTTTGGGGGTGCCGCAAACCCCCTCCCCAGCCGGCTAAACTCCCTTTTCCCGAGGCGGAGGAACGGCGGTCAGTAATGGCCGCCACGAAGAAAGCTGCAGCCGGGTAAGCAAGTGCAGGAGGGAGAAAGCTGGAGAAAGTGAAAGGTGCTTTTAACCGGGACAAGACGGGAGAAAGTGATTTGGAACCTTGAAAGCTGTTAAGGATATATTGTTCCTTGTGAGAGCCACAAGCTGCGAATACCCTAAAGGGGAAAGTTTTTTTTTTCTTTGTTCTACTCTCCTTCCTAAAGTGACAGCGGGGAAAAAAAATCTTTTTGGCTGTGAGTGGGAAGGGAGAGTGAAAAAAAAAATCAGAGCAAAATTTGAAAATAAGGAGAAGATTGCCTAGAATTGCAAAGAGTTTAAAAACTTCCAAAAAATATATTTGAAAAGGATTTGTGATTACTTTAACTTCAGAAAGAAAAAGTGAAGAAGAAGAAGGTATTTAAAAGAAACAGTCTGTTTGGATTGTTTGGTGATTTTGGAACCTTTGGAAATTATTTCTGATTAAATCATCTGGGTGGTTGTTTGGAAAAACTTTTTCTCTACACAATGGCATCACCTGTGGATGGATTGGAACTTATATATCAAAAATATGAAAGAGAAAAACAAGGAGGGGAAGATGGACTTGGCACTATTTTTCAATACTTAGAAATGGCGGTTTATATTTATGCGAAGCAGAATGAGGATGATGGGGACAAAGAAGAAGAAGAAGCCATCTTTAATGAAAAAAGGACTTTGATTGGAGACGGGAAAAAGCAAGAGAAAAAGGAAAAGAGGTCTTTAAGATCTGAAAAAACAGCCCAAAAAGAGAAGAATAAGGTGAAAAAGGGACATTATGTTAAGAAACAACAGAAAGGGGGAAAGCAGAATAAAAGGGAGGTGGAGAGACAAGGGGTTAAAGAGGATAAGGAGAAGAAGAAGCAAGGGAGAAAGGAAGGGATGAGAAGCTCTAATGGTGGGGAGCAGGATATTAAGAAGCAAAAGTTTTTCAGAGATAATGGATAGATCTTATTGTTAACGGGATTCTAGAAAGGTACATAAGATTGCATTTTTATATCTGTATTTAGAAGTAATTATAGAAAATTAGAAATAATATGTAGCTTAAAATGTGATAAAATATCTAACATAAATAAGTGAAATTTTTGTTAAGAAAAATAGAGTACTGTAATGAAATATGATTCAAGATTGTGATGTAGGGGGTAATAATCGTGGAAAGCATGTGTTCCCACAAAGGCATAATATTTAATTGAAATGGATAAAATATTTAAGATATAAATGATTGTTAAAATTAATGATTAGAACATGGTATACTAGCAAAAAAAATTTGTGAAATGAGATTTGAAGTAGAAGAAGGAGGAACATTTCAGTGAAATATTGAGCTATAATATGTGATGTGGGGGGGGGGGATAATTATGGAAAATAGGGCTCTCATAAAAGTATGTGATTTAATTGAAAAGTAATGAGTTAAACGTCTAAGATATGAATGAATATCAATATTAATGAATAGATTTGTATTATTTTTGATAATATAGTATAATTTTAGAATGTACCAGACAGAATCCCAATGTATGTTATGTATTTTATATTAGCTACTATAAATATAAGGGAAAAAGATAAAGGCATCATCTCCATATAGTGTACAGGAGAAGTATTTCTTCTTTTTTTTAAAGAAGAAAAATAAATGATTGGCTGGAATAGAACAGACAAAGAATAATAAATATTAGGATATGAATTGAGAGGAGGAAAAAATAAAATAAAATAGAGAAAATTTAAAGGAGAGAAGTTATATAGAAAATTGAAAATGTTAATAAGATATGAAATGGTATGTAAAATGAATATGAAACTGAACTTGTGTCTGTACCAAGAGTTTTAACCCGGGACTAAGCAACTTTCAGAAAAGAGATTTTTTATGCTTTTATGTTTTGTGTTTATGTGTATTTATGTATTGTTTGTCTTGAAAATAAAACTTGTTTAAAAAAAAAAACTGAAAAGTCCCCTTCACTCAATATCCTATTTTTCCAATCCTAATTTTATTGCTTTCTGTTTGATCATGGAACATGTTTAAATAAGGCTATACAAAGATAATTCCCCTAAGTTGTAGAGATATGTAATTCTTCCAGAATGTTCATTTTTGCATCTACAAGTAATCTTCAATCTACAATCATTCATTTAGTGACCGTTTGAAGTTACAATGGCACTGAAAAAAGTGACAGATTATCAGAACAACAGAATTGGAAGGGACCTTGTAGATCATCTAACCCAATCCCCACCCACCCAAGCAAGAGACCGTACACCATTTCTGACAGATGACTGTTCATTCTCTTCTTGAAAGTCTCAAGTGATGAAGCTCCCACAACTTCTGAAGGCAACTTCTGTTTCATTGGTTGATTGTTCTCACTGTCAGGAAATTTCTCCTTATTTTCAGGTTAAATCTCCCCTTGATCAGTTTCCATCCATTATTCCTTGTCTGCCCTACAGGTGCTTTGGAAAATAGCTTGACTCCCTCATCCTCTCTGTGGCAGCCCCTCAAATATTGGAAGACTGTTATCCTGTCTCCCCTGGTCCTTCTCTTCATTAGACTAGCCATGCCCAGTTCCTGCAACGGTTCATCATATGTTTTAGCCTCCAGTCTCTTAATCATCTTTATTCACAAGGAATATGCATGTGTAACAATTATGTGCTGTTAGAAAGCTGATAAAAGTAACAAAATAGTTAGACATCTTGCAGACCTCAGCTAGAAATTAGGAAGATATGGCCTGGACTGGAGCAAATAGAAATGTGTATTAGATAACTCCTGAAGCATTCATTAGACAAGGCTTAGATGCCACGGTTCCCGGCAGTTACTCCAATTAAATCATGAGCCTTGACCCACACTCCCAAAACTAAAGAGGATTTATTTGAAGGTAACATTCTATGTCCAGTACTAATCTGGGCATAGCCAACTCTGAGATACATAATTCACTGTCACCCTTGATCCTGCTTTTCCCCCCACCCCTCTCGGTGTATCATCCAACGAAAAACGTCCATAGTCAAGAATCATCAATCATGCTCTCCAATTAGATTTTTTTGGGGCAGAAGCTTCGGCCATCTAATCAGTCTTTGAAGAAAATATGAATGGAATGTACTTTCAATTCCACACTGTTGCCTGCTCTTTGAAACTCCCCCCCCTTCTTTCTGTTGTCAACTATAAAACATGTATACAAAATGTTTTATGAGTTGACATTAGGAAGGGGGACGGCTAGAGACTAACAGAATAGTGGTTAGATCATTACTAAAATGTTTATTAGATGATATTGCTTATGTATCCCACCTTATGCTGCCTTCTTTAGTAAAAACGTATAAAGATTTCTTAATTCTATTCTTCAAGGTTCCTTGACGTTTTGGCTAGGACCCTTTTCTGGGAGTGCCTCAAAAAAAAAAAAAAAGAGGGAGAAAGTCTGGGTGGGGAAGTTCCCCCCCCCCCCCCGAAGAATGAAATATTTTGGGAAATATTAAAAAAAGGCAGAATATTAAATTTCCCTAAATGAGAAATGGAGAAGTACGGCTTGTTTTTAGAGGCAGGAAGCAGACTCTGTCTTTCTTAATAGTCCCCAAGCAGAAACTGAGGAGGCCAGCTTTCAGAAATGCATATTTGGTAATCCATTCAAGACAGGATATTTTGAAACTCCCTGCAGCAAAGTCTGAACAGAGTCAGAGTGATAGGATTAGCCCTCACTCAAGATCCAAACCAGGACAAAGCCATTAAGCCACAATAGGAATTGCCCAATACCATTTCAGAACACAAGCCCCTTCATTGCATCACCCCAGAGCAGTCCAAACTTCAACCAAACTTAGCTCAGACAAACACCTAGGACAGTGATGGCAAACCTTTTCGGCACCAAGTGCCCAAACCAGAACACGTGTGTGCATGTGTGCGTGCATGAGTGTGCGTGTGCGTGCCGGTGTGCCGGAAAGTGAAGACCAGCTGGCTGGCACGCATGTGCGTGATGCACCAGCTGGTCTTCACATGTGTCAGATCACCAGAAACCCGAAGACCAGCTTTGTGCGCACTGGAGCACCAGAAACTGAAGACCAGCTGGTTCTCAGTTTCTGCCACTCCAGCACATGCAAATACTGGCTGGTCAGTGTGCACATGCACACTGACCAACTGGTCTTCGGGTTTCTGGTGCTCCGGCATTTACGGAGACTAGCACACCAGAAACCCGAAGGCCGCTGGCAATGGTACGCGTGCCCACAGAGAGGGCTCTGTGTGTCACCTCTGGCCCTTGTGCCATAGGTTTACCATCACAGACCTAGGATTTGCATTTCCTCTTTTGCCTATAGAGCCAGCTATGACCTCTACAACAGCCAATAGAATACATGTTCTTGCACAGGAACAGGAAGCTCAAGTGCAAAGCCCAGAAAAGGTGTAAAACCCCACTATTCTCAACTCCATTTTGTCAGCTGCTGAGAACCACAAATCCATGTGGTTCTGCTACATCAATAAACCATCTTTCCAATCACCCTCCATGTTTCCAGTGTCTTTCTCCCAGCTTCGAACTGAATCAGATGGATATGTCTTTCCACATCTGCATCTCGTGTTTGGCATCCTTGCTTGGCCTCAGCACCAGGATCAGACCTGAACTGTGGACAACAATCGGTTCACCATTACTGGTAGAATGCTTTCCAGTCAAATTCTTCCATAAAAGTTTTGGGCAGTTCTGACTTTCTCATAACAGGATGGTATTTAAACGATTCCAATTGTATAGATAGATGCGAGTAGAGACATTTCGGTGTCTCCAGTAATGTGTTTATTTGCACTGTTATTACTTGGGTATAAATTCAGGCTATAATTTTTGCCAAGTGTTGGCAAAATACAGGCATTATTATTTTTTGACTCACTGATTGCAAAGTAAAACCAGGAACTGTATTCTGTCCTCTGAATAAAGACAAAGTTAAGTTTTGCAGAACAGCAGGTATACGTTGAGCAATATATCTTGAGACAGGAATGAAATTCAGTTGAAACTTTATTTTGAACTTCCCCAATCTGTATTGACTAATCATATACATCAGCCAAAAGTGTTTAAGTTAAATCCGAGCAATCCAGATTTAATATATTTGCCTTAAAATTTGCAAAGAATGCTCACTTGGGAAACTTGCAATCAACTGCAGAGTTGTGAGTGCTTGGATAGAAATGCAGCAATGAAGATCAACTTTTTTCCTACTTTGTGCTAAAAGTCTCTAAGAATGTTCCAATCAGCCATAAATGTCGACTTGTTTTTTTTTCTCTAATCAAAGAGGTTAATGGAGCCATCTCTGCAAGTTCCATCAATTTTACCAACTATTCCTCTGTTGACAAAGAGGAATTTGGCATAAAGGTTTAGGTGCTGGCATAGAAACTAGATTGTGAGTTCTATTTTATTTTATTTATTTATTTAGTCAAGCGATGATAAGATTACAGGTATAAGTATAGACATAGTTATGAGTACATGAAATGGATACATATAAGAAAAATAAAAAGAAACAATAGGACAGGGACGGTAGGCACGTTGGTGCGCTTATGCACGCCTCCTACAGACCTCTTAGGAAAGAGGTGAGGTCAATAATAGACAGTCTAAAGTTAAAGTTTTTGGGGTTTGGGGAAGAAACCACAGAGTCAGGTAGAGTATTCCAGACATTGACCACTCTGTTGCTCAAGTCGTATTTCCTACAATCAAGTTTGGTGCAGTTAACCTTGAGTTTGTATCTATTGTGTGTTCTTGTATTGTTGTTTTTTTTTAATTTTTATTGGTTTTTAAAACGAACATAGACAAACAAAACATAAAAACATAAGCCATCTTCCCTATATATACATACAGTGTGCCAGTTGGTTTACAAATTGTTTTGTGCTTCCATTTCATAGTCTTCAATTACATTGTATATATTCTCATATTTTCAATCAAGTATTAAATACTTTAATATCATCGTTAATCATTTGACTATACTTTTATTCATTCATGTTTTATGAAATAATCATATTTAACTTAAATTGTTTTATGACAGTTCATATTATCATCTCAAATCTATCCTACAATCATTTTGTAGATATAATAAGAAAAGAATACCTCTTTATATATTTATTATTTTCTAAGAAATTACATATTTCATTACCATGTTTTATTGTCTAACCATTGATAGAATAGATCCCAAATTTTATAAAATTGTTTATCATCATGTTCTCTGATTTCAAATGTCAATCTACTCATTTCAGCACATTCCAATATTTTCCTAATGATTTCCTCCGGTGATGGTATTTTCTCATTTTTCCAATTTTTAGCAAATACAATCCTAGCCGCTGTTAATACATTTACAATCAGTTATTTCAACTCTTTACTATATATTTCAGGTAAAATTCCCAATAAAAATATCTCTGGTTTCAAATCTATATGCTTTTTTGTCATTTTTTCCAACCACGTGTGGATTTTAGTCCAATATTTTTTAGCATCCGCACAAGTCCACCACATATGGTAATATGAGCCAGGTATCTGATGACATTTCCAACATTTTTCAGATTTCTTCTTGAACATTCTTGCTATTCTTGTCAGGGGAAAATGCCACCTGTAAAACATCTTATACAAATTTTCTTTATATGCTGTTGACATTGTCATTTTATAATTTTGAGATCACAATTTTTGCCATTTCTCTAGATCAATCCCATATCCAAAATTTTTATCCCAAGCAATCATTGTTTCTTTAACTTGTTCTTCTTCTAGTTTAATTTCTAATAAATATCCATGCAATTTTTTAATCACCTTTTCATCAGTACCTGTCAAAATCTTATCTAAATCAGTCGATTTATCATAGAAACCTTCTGTATTAGAGTCTTTGTCATACCTTGAATGTATTTGCCCATATGAAAACCATTTCATCTTTATACCTTGTTCCTCTAATTTTTGTATAGATTTAAGTTCACCCTTTTCATTCAATATTTCTGTGCTCTTGTATTGTTATGGCTGAAGCTGAAGTATTCATTGACAGGTAGGACATTGCAATATATAATTTTATATACTGTACTTAGATCAGACCAAAGGCGGTGTAGTTCTAGGTTTTCTAGGTCTAGAATTTCAAGTCTGGTGGCATAAGGTATTCTGCAATGAGTAGAGGAGTGGAGAACTCTTCTTGTGAAACATTTCTGGACTTTCTCAACTGTGTTAATATCAGATACGTAATGTGGGTTCCAGACTGATGAGCTGTATTCGAGTATTGGTCTAGCAAATGTTTTGTATGCTCTAATTATTAGTGTAATATTACCAGAGAAAAAGCTACGTAAGATTAGGTTAACAACTCTTAATGCCTTTTTGGCTATGTAGTTACAGTGGGCTCTAGCACTTAGATCAGGGGTCTCAAACTCAATTTATCTGGGGGCCGCTGGAGGCAGAGTCTGGGTGAGGCTGGACCGCATAAGGGATTCCACAAAAAACATTGTTAAAAAAATATCCTCAAATGTCATCAACAGTTAATGATTTCTCCAATACACGAACTGTCCTGAACATATGAATGGAACATTGAATGAAGATCATGAACAGTTCCTCAGAACATGGCTTCTCCAGCTTACTCCTTGCTGCCAGAGACTTGACAACGCTTCCTCTCACATATCTGAGCCACATTTGGCTTGAGAGAGGAGGCACCTGAGACCCTCAGTATGGCTTGAAGATGATCATCAGTAAGTCTGGACCTGTACTTGGACTTGTTAAAGTTCAGGGTGGAGAAGAAGCCACGACGAGGAATGGCGGGCGGGACTTCCTTCAGAGGTCCATTCCCCCTGCGGGCCGCACTAATATTATACTTTCATATCACGGTGGGGGCCACAGGATATCATCCTGCGGGCCGCAATTGGCCTGCGGGCCACGAGTTTGAGACCCCTGACTTAGATCATTAGAGATGAGTAGTCCAAGGTCCTTGACAGAGTTTGGATCATCAACAAGGTCTTGACTATTCAGCTTGTATTTTATTTTCTGATTTTTTTTTTTGCCAATATGTAGGACAGAGCATTTATTTGTTGAGATTTGAAGTTGCCATTTGTTTGACCATTCTGATACATAGTCAAGGTCTTTTTGAAGGGTAGCAGTATTGTCTGTGGTGTTGAATAGCTTTACATCATCAGCGAAGAGAACGCAGTTGCTCTTAATATGATCACAGAGGTCATTTATGTAGAGTATGAAGAGGGTTGGTCCTAGAACACTGCCTTGGGGGACACCACTATTGACAGGTACAGAATTTGATAGGATACTCCCAATTTTGACCATTTATTGTCTGTTTGACAGGAATGCTTCTATCCAGTTATGAAGGTGACCAGAGATACCATAAGTTTTTAGTTTTAGGAGTAGTTTGTCGGTACCACTGAATAGTCCCGCCTTGGGTGACTTGGGCCAATCATCAGGAGATGGTGAGTTTTAGCCCCGCCTTAGGCAAGAAAGTTGGCTGGGTGATTTGGGGCCAATGACCAGGACACAGTGAGTTCTAGTCCCACCTTGAAAACCCGCCTGGTGACTTTGGGTCAGTCCCTCTCTCTCTCAGCCCATCCTACCTCACAGGGTTATTGTTTGGGGAAAATAGGAGGAGGAAGCCATATTAAGTATGTTCACTGCCTTGATTTATTTATAAAAGCAAGACAAGTGGGGTAAAAGTTTGCACCAAGACAAATTCCTTGTGTGTCCAATCAAACTTGGCCAATAAAGAATTCTATTCTATTCTATTCTATTCTATTCTATTCTATTCTATTCTATTCTAT
>NW_020717243.1:25494-69248 GCF_900518725.1 Notechis scutatus
ATTCTATTCTATTCTATTCTATTCTATTCTATTCTATTCTATTCTATTCTATTCTATTCTATTCTATTCCTTTCTAATAAATAAAATCATAAAATAAAATAAATATTTTTTAAAAAAAAATATTGAAGATGGTGGCCACAACTTTGCGACTGAGCCCTTCTATCCAGGCAACCCTCAACTTACAGCAGTTCATTTAGTGACCGTACGAAGTTACACGGCACTGAAAAATGTGGCTTATGACCATTTTTCCCACTTACGGCCGTTGTAGCATCTCTACGCGATCAAAATTCAGACGCTTGGCAACCGGTTCAAATTTATGACCGTCACAGCTTCCTGGGGTCATGCAATCCATTTTTGCGACCTTCTGACAAGCCAAGTCCACGAGGGGAATCCAGATTCACTTTACAACCAGGCTACTAACTTAGCAACTGCAGAGATTCATTTAATAGCAGTGGCAAGAAAAGTCATAAAACAGGGCAGAACTTGCTTAGACAAATGTTTCTCTTAGCGACATAAATTTTGGCCTCAATTGTGGTAATAATTCAAGGACTACCTGTCCGCACATCACATACACCTTATCTCACCCCCCCCCTCCCAAACCCCCCACTCCACCCCCATCCTCTGGCTGCAGATGCCATGGCCGATGCTTCCTCCAGATCTAATTAAATTTCTGGAATCGTTCCACTAAGGCGCAGGCTGATTATTGCTCTCCTGTCTCCATTGAGGGGATGCAAATGGCTGGTTTGGAGGTCAACCTCTGATTATACAACATGTCGAAATGTGCTTTTGGCTGGAAACCCTCCTTTCCTCTTGATGAAATCTCCGGATTAGTGCAATTTGTTCCTTCTCTTCTGATAGGACGAATGCTCCCGTGTGTGATTTGTCAAGTTGTACATGCAAAATCATTTCAGGCAGACTTTTAAGAGGCCATAAAAATGGGTTAATTTGATTCTCTGCTTTAACATCTGACTCACAGCCTGAAGGTGAAAAATATGCCCTGATCAACTTCTGTAAATCATTTGGTTGATAGCTAGCAGCAGAAAGCCTAGCTTGCAGAAAAGAAGCACTTAGAGGCTGGAGAAGGCCATATTTCAGGGAGCTGGTGGCTCTGCCCAACCTCGGCCCAGTTTTGAGACAGGACTGTCTGCTTTTTTTTTCAACAGTTCAGCCCACAAATTATATATAATTTTCTGTCTGACCATTGAATAGGGAGACAGGCAGTCTGCATAACTGGGTGTTTTTTTTTTAAAGGCAATGGGAATATGGTGCTCCTAACTCCTGGTTATTGTCTGGTGGTACTTACTAGCACGTGTGTGTGCTTCTCTGTGATTTTGTGTGTGTGTATATGAGCATTTATGTTGATAGACAGGGGATGGATAGTTAGAAGATAGAAGATAAATAGATGATAGATATAGGTAGGTAGGTAGGTAGAGACAGACAGATATACTGTAGCTAAAAGATGGAGGGAGGGAGAGAGGGATGGACAGATGGACGGATGGACTAATGGATGGAAGGATGGATGGATGGACAGACAGATGATGGATGGATGGATGGATGGATGGACAGACGGACAGATGGATGGACAGACAGACGGATGGACAGATGGACAGACGGACGGACAGTGGATGGATGGATGGATTTTTTTTTAATGTATTTGGTTTGTCAATTGCTTACAAGATAATAGGTATAAGTAAAAACATAATTATGAATACATGGATACATATAAGAAAAATAAAAAATAAAAGAAACAATAGGACAGGGATGGTAGGCACGTCAGTGCGCTTATGCACGCCCCCTACAGACCTCTTAGGAAAGGGGTGAGGTCAATAGTAGAGAGTCTAAGGTTAAAGTTTTTGGGGTTTGGGGAAGAAACCACAGAGTCAGGTAGAGTATTGCAGACATTGACCACTCTGTTGCTGAAGTCGTATGGACGGATGGATGGACACAGACAGATAGACAGACAAACAGATATACTATAGATGGATGGGTAGGTAGATAGATGATAGATAGATAGAGATGGATGGATGAATGAATGGAGAGAGAGGAAGGCAGGCAGGCAGGCAGAGATATAATGTAGCTAAAAAATGGATGGATGGGTGGATGGATGGATGGATGGGGGAGTGGATGGATAGACAGACAGACAGACAGATGAATGGATGGTTGGTTAGATAGACAGACAGATTTGGTCTGATGGTTAAGGCACCAGGCTAAAAACCGGGAGACTATGAGTTCAAATCCTGCTTAATCATAAAAGTGAGTTGGGTGACCTTGGTCTCTCTAAGCCCAACTCACCTTGCAGAATTGTTGTTGTGGAGAAAACAGGGGGAGTTCAATCTCTTAAAAACCCAGCCATAAATGCCCCAATCAACAACTAAAAAGCCACACAAAAACAGGCACCATATAAATATCACACACAGAATAGTCCAGGGAGTAAACTCTGCTAGAGGGAAGTTCCCTAAGGATGGGCTCCAGCACAAGTCCAAAAGCTTGGAAAATACAGGGAGTCCTCAACTTGCAACCATGATTGAGCCCAGAATTTACGTTGCAAAGAGAGAAATGTATTAAGTGAGTTTTGTCCCACTTTACAACTTTTCTGGCCACATTTGTTAAGTAAGTCCCAGCAGTTGTTAAATTAGTAATACGGTTGTTATATGAATCTGGCTTCACCATTGATTTTGCTCAGATAGTCGCAAAAGGGAATCACGTAACTTGAGGACGAAGCAACTACTATAAATACAAACCAGTTGTCAAGCATCCTAATGTAAATGGGGATGCTATAATGGCCATAAGTGTGAAAAAAGCTCATAAGTAACTTTTTTTTCAGTGCCATTGTAACTTTGAACAGTCACTAAATGAACCATTGTAAGTTGAGGACTACCTATAAACCTCTAGTCCTGGTGACTGACCCAGATTTAATCCTGTAATGTTATTCTGGGACACATATATTCTCCTTTATTCAATAGCTGTCAAGTGAATTTTGCCCCATTTTATGACCTTTCTTGCCACAGTTGTTAAGTGAATCATGACTTACAACTTATGCAAATTAAGTTAGTTAGTAACGGTGAATCTGGCTTCCCCATTAACTTTGCTTGTTGGAAGGTCACAAAAGGTGATCATATGATCACAGGACACTGCAAACATCATAAATACATGACTTGTCAGAATGTGCACAATGTGAGACATCCCAGGAGCAAGCAGTAAACAGAGGTTTGTATTTTAAAAAGTGGTTTTATCTACAAAGAATATATACATAGATGTACTTTAGTCAGACCTCAAACAAACAGCAATCAGCAATTACAGCACAGAAGCACACATGGAGAGAGAGAGAGAAAGAGGTCCCCAACAGAGCCTCTTTTTTATTGCAGGCTCTTAAAGTGATATCAGCCCAAAAACCTTGCTAATTCATTCTCAGTATTACATCATCGTACCGGCTGGTCAGCTCTTAAATCATTACCCTGACTCTGTTACCAAACATTGGAATTAGTAATAGGATTCAAACATTTTTACTACTGGTTCTGTGGGTGTGGCTTGGTGGGCGTGGCTTGGTGAGTGTGACAGGGGAAGGATACTGTAAAATCTCCATTCCCTCTCCACTCCTGGTTACTGCAAAATCCCATTCCCTCCCCACCCCACTAACCTGCTTTCCAGCTCTGTTCTCCTATTCAGGGCAACAAAAGAAGACCCAGCCAATCAGCTGGGACTCAATGGGAGGCAGAGAATAGATGGGGGCGGAGCCAGTCAGAGGGGGTATTTGCCAGTTCTCTGAACTACTCAAAATTTCTGCCACCAGTTCTGCAGAACTGGTCAGAACCGGCTGAATACCACCTCTGATTGGAATTTTGATCAGAATGCTCTGAGTTCTAGTCCCACCTTGGGCACAAAATGAGCTGGGTGCTCTTGAGCCAGCCCCTTTCGCTCAGCCCTAGAAAGGAGACAATAGCAAATCGTTTCTGAAAAAACCTTGCCAAGAAAACTGTAGGGACCGCTCTCTGAGAATCAGACTGAATTGGATGGAAGGGAGTGGGGAATTATACAATATCCATGTTCTTTCTTCCATCCTTTACTCCTCATTCAAAAATGAGAAGAAATAGCCTGGTTTTTATTGGGCTTAAAGCAACGAATGTTTGCCAAATAAGCATGCAAATATTTTGCTGAACGTTTCAACTGTACCACTTCAAGTGAGATGCTAGAAAACCGGCGGGCGTGATTTTAGAATTAGGTTTATTCAAGTGTATAAATTAGGTTCCGTTTATTTTCGAGAAGAAGCTGCAGCTGATGAAGTGATAGCCTCTCAAATGTGAGTATTTGTTCCACATTGAAAAATGCCTTAATATGAATCACGTTCGCTAAGCTCCAAATTTATCTGTTATTGGAGATATTTTTAGCTTCCTCTCTGTCAAATTTCTCTGCAACATGTCTCTTTTTGCACAGGATTTATTTTCTGATCAGGCTGTGTTGGAATGCAGTTTGGTTAAAGCTTGAGGAGTGCTTGAACCATGACTGGGAGTTTGTGCCTTAGCCTGCAAGCATGAGACTCATTTAGTTTACGGTTATTGAACATATTGTGTGAAGCCACACAGTGGGCCATTTCCATAACCAGTGTAGAAAGTTAGCACCCAACCCTCTCCTAGAAGAACGAAATATTTTGGGAACGATTAAAAAGGCAGAATATTATATTTCCTTGGATGAGAAATGGAGAAATATGCTATTGGAAAGCAGCCCCCATTTTTCTTAATAGCCCTCAGCAGATGTCAGGCCTTAAGAGATAAAGAGCTTATTGATAACAGATAACAGATAACCAGAAGGGACCTTGTAGGTCATCTAGTCTAACACCACCACCACCCCCGCCCAAGCAGGAGACCCTACACCATTTCTGACAAATGGCAATCCAATCTCTTCTTGAAAGTCTCAAGCGATGACTGGGCCTAAGACAGAACCTTGTGGCACCTCACTGCTTACTTCCCTCCATGTAGACTTAGACCCATTAAGGGCTACTCGTTGAGTATGGTTTGTCAGCCAGTTGTGAGTCCATCTAGTGGTGGTGCTATCTATTAAGATCTAGGTAGCTCTATTCATAGGCAAAAATTCCCTACAGCAAGGTCTGAACAAAGGTAGGATTAGCCCTCAGCCACATAGGAATTGCCCAACACAAGCTTTCATTCCATTACCTCAGCAGTCGAAACTTCAACCAAACTTAGCTCAGACAAACGCCTAGGATTTGCATATGGCCCCACGGGAGTCTGACAACAGCCAACAGAATACATGTTCTTCCACAGGAACAGGAAGCTCAAGCGCAAAGCCCAAGAGAAGGTATAAATACCCCCGACTCCCAACTCCGTGTGGTCAGCTGCCCAGAACCACTCATGTGCTTCTGCTTCATCATTCAACCATCTTTCCAATCAGCCTCCAGCCTCCATTTTGTCTCCAGTGCTTTTCTCCCACCTTGGAACTGAACTAGATGGATATTTCTTCCAACAACAGCTTAATTGTACTGTCTGAATGAGAGAAAAGGGAGTATTTCTTTTTTTTAAAATAAAATGTGGGTTAGAAAAGGGTGTTGCTAAAAGCAGAACAAAAGATTACAAAAATAGATGACGTAGCACACATTAGCAGATCAAATTGCTAACATGTTTGTGCCACCGAGATTCTGAAAAACCTGGCTATTGATTCTGTGCTGACCAAATAAGAGAGAAATGATCTGTCATCTTAACTCAACTAAAAAAACTTTGGTGTAAATTCCTTTTTATACTTTTTTCTAACCTAATTATTTTATGTAGGATCTCTTTCAGATAACCGTGGTTACCCAAACGACTATAAATTTAGTTGCTGAGCATGCAAAATGCGATCACAAATTGTGGGGAGCAGAGGCTGAAACTTCAAATCTTGGGCATAAGTAGAGGTTTGTCATGAGTTTGAATGGCTTTGAGGGAGGGAGGGAGGGAGGGAGAGGAAAGAAGGAAGGAGATGAGAAGAAGGAAGAGAGAAGAAAGAAGGGAGGGAGGGAGAGGAAGGAAAGTGAGAGAAGAAGGAAGGAGAAGTAGAAGGAAGAAAGGAAAGAAGGAGGAGGAGGAAAGAAAGAGGAAAGAGGAGGAAGGAAGTGAAAGAAGTAGGAAGGAGAGAGAAGGAAAGAGATGAGAAGAAGGAAAGGAAAGAAAATGAGAAGAAGGAAAGGAAAGAGAATGAGAAGAGGAAGGAAGGAAGGAAGGAAGGAGGAAGGAAGGAAGGAACAATATTTTTAAGACCAATGCTTCTATTTTTTTTCCTTTTTCCTTTAAACCTCTGATATCCCTCCCTTCTCCCTTTCTAATATTTCCCAATTTAGGACTTTTGCACAGTATCAAAAGAATTATAGCAATGTAGCACACAAACTGTTATTTAACAACAATAACAACAACAACAACAACAACAACAAAAGGCGTTCAACGATGCCCTGAAACTATCTTCTTACTTCTCTCGTGCTAGGTATAATTTATGAAGAGCTTTGGATGCCTGGCAGGCTAATAAAATAATAATAATAAAGGAAACGAATGCACATTACGTGACCCAAACCATGGAACAAGGACAGCTATAAATTCAAGAAATAGTTAAATATGACTTTCTTAGATATGACACCATTTGGATGATTGCAGATGGGGCCTATGTGGTGAATATACAAGTGTCAGAGATTAAATATCTTCCGAGAAGCTTTATTAAGCCAGTCACTTCAAAATATTTATCTTCACAAAATGAGTTTTTCTTTCAAAGAGACTGGCAAAGATACAGTAACAACTTTCCTCCTGAAAAGTATTAAGGATTGTCTGATATCATCACACTCATAAATGGATGTTTTGGCAACTGTGGTTCCCAGATGTTTGCGGGGTCTGGGACTGGAAAGATATGTCATGAAAACAAAAACAGTAGCTTAAAATAATCCTGAAAAAAAACATACTGTTTTCCTCCTGGTTGATTTTAAGAACAGACTTCGCTTTGGAAAATTACCAAGCTAAAAACATGGGGGAGAGAGGGAGGGGAGGGAGGGGGGAGAGAGAGGTGGGGTGGGGCTTAGTAAGACGAGTACTGCATCCAGTTTTGGTCACCACATTATAAAAAAGATGTTGAGACTCTAGAAAAAGTACCGAGAAGAGCAACCAGGAAGATGAGGGGACTGGAGACTAAAACATATGAAGAATGGTTGCAGGAACTGGGCTTGGCTGATCTAGGGAAGAAAAGGACCAGGGGAGACATGATAGTGGTCTTCCAATATTTGAGGGGCTGCCCCAGAGAGGAGGAAGGGGTCAAGCTATTTTCTAAAGCCCCTGAAGGCCAGACAAGGAATAATGGATGGAAACTGAACAAGGAGAGATTCAACCTGGAAATAAGGAGAAGCTTTCTGACAGTGAGAACAATCAACCAGTGGAACAGAAGTTGCCCTCGGAAGTTGTGGGAGCTTCATCACTTGAGACTTTCAAGAAGAGATTGGACTGCCATTTGTCAGAAATGGTGTAGGGTCTCCTGCTTGGGAGGGGGGTTGGACTAGATGACCTACAAGGTCCCTTCCAACTCTGATTACCTGTTTATCGGTTTAAGCTGTATGGATCTCTCAACTCCCAGAATTCCCCAGGCAACCGTGCTGGCTGGGGACTTTTGGAGGTTGCAGACCCTACAGCTTAAATGTGCTGAACCAGAGAAACGTTGCTATAAATCAGGGGTGTCAAACTATGGGCCAGATTTCAGCCTTCCTGGCGTCCAGCAGCACTCTGCTGGCCAAAAATGGGCCACACAGAGGCCCCTCAGGGCCCATTTTTGGCCCCTTTTCAGCCTGTTTTTGGCTCGTTTTAGCTGGCACAGTACTACAGGAAGCCATTCAGGCTGAAAACGGGGCAGAGGGGGCCATGCGTGGATCCCCCACACCCCATTTTGACCAGCAGGGTACCCTCACATTCCCCTGACCCTCCCTGCTCCTTGCCACCTGCTCCCTGCCTGCCCACAGAGGAGATCTACAATGCTGATCCAGCCTTGGAAGAAATCAAGTTTGACCCCCCTGCTATAAATGAATGTAACATATAGCTTGGCCCTCACTTCCCTCCTAGCCTTCCTTGCTCCCAATTACAGAGTTGAATCATTTCTAACTCCTCTTTGCAATGGTGGAGTTAAAAATCTAATGGCACCACCTTCTGTCCACTCCACCTTCACTGTTCTCTTTCCTGCTTTCTTTGGTTAAGGTATTAAGATCTTTTGGATCCCGAGTGGCAACTTCAGCCAATCCAGGGGCCTTTTGAGTGAAAGAACATTAAAAACACACCAATAGCTCCTGACACAGAAGCCGCTGTGTACAAGCCCCAAGAGGGAACACAATTCAGAAGAACACGAAGAGCTCATGTTTTATCGGTTTAATTTCCAACTTGGGTAGAAACGAAACAATTACACAGCTTCCTGTTTCTACCGCCTCTTCAGCATCCTCGCTGGTCTCTGAAATGACAAAAATTGATGAAACACCTTGGAAGCTAAACTCAGTCTGGTCTGTGCATTTCCTTTGGGGACCAGGGAGGTTTCCTTGTTAAAACTTGATAATTGAAACACCTTTTAATGAAAGGAAATCCTGAAACAGCACCCGCAGGAGAGAATATTTCCTTTTCCTTTTTGCGGGAGAGAAACAAAACAGTTGGTAAGTATGCTGCTCTCAGAACGCAAGCTAGGTTACTGTCAGGTTTCCGGCGATCGCCCTAGTTAAATCATGAGCCTTGAGCCAAACTTTAAAAAACTTCAAAGAATTCATTAGGAGCGGCATGACCTGCATGAAGCTGATTCTGCACAGGAGAACGGAGCTGGAAAGCAGGTCAGTGGGGTGGGGAGGAAATGGGGATTTTGCAGTATCCTTCCCCTACCATGCCCACCAAGCCACGCCTATAGAACCAGTAGTAAAAAAATTTGAATCCCACCACTGGTGTAAGTGTATATGTATATGTATATGTATGTGTATGTGTATGTATATGTATATGTATATGTATGTGCATGTGTATGCGTAATTTTAAGTGTATGTGTATGTGTACGTGTATGTATATGTGTTGTGACTCGGAGGTTTGAACCTGCTCTGTCAGAAGACATAGGCTCGAGTGATGAGGAAGATCTGGCATTAAGATTTGAGCCTGCCTTATTGAGTGACATAGACGGGAGTCAGGAGGAAGAGGAGGACTTGGCTCTAAGATTTGAGCCTGCTTTGCTGGAAGTTTCGGAGTCGTCTTCCTCTCCAGAAACTTCCTCCCTGATTGTGCCTCAGGTGTCGGCAGATAATCAGGAGAGTATGCCGGAGTCATTGGCTGAAGATCAAGCTGAGAAATGCTGGTCTGATGCAAGGCAAAGACGCAGGCAGAAACGTGACATACAACGTAAAAAGAAAAGAGACTGACACGCCCCTCAGGGAATATAAGGAGGCGTGTTAGCTCTGACTTCCTGTTCATCTTGGACAAACTCTCTCCATGCGGGCATTCGCTTCTTGATTTACGGTCTTGTTTGTTATCGGACTTGGCAGGCAGCTTCTGGAAGACTGTCAAGGATTCCTCCAGTCAAAGGAATTTAACTCTGTCATTCCTGGTCCTGTCTGTTTGTGTATTTTCCTTTGGGAATTTGGACTCTCACCTTTTGGCTACAGGTGAGACAGAACATATATGTATATGTATATGTACATCTCTGTCTGGAGGAAAGTTAAAAGATTTACAGGAGTCCCCAACTGATTTCTGGGGTCAGGTCAAAGTACAGCTAGTCCTTGACTTGCAACCACTCATTTAGCGACCATCTGAAGTTACAACGGCACTGAAAAAAGTGACTTACGACTGTTTTCATACTTACAACTGTTGCAGCAAATAGTCAAAATTCAGACTCTGTGATGGTCACAGTATCCCAGGAGAAGCCAGATTCATATAACAACCGTGTTACTAACTTAACAAAGGCAAGGATTCACTTAGCGGCAGTGGCAGGAAAGGTCATCAAACGGGGCAAAACCCACTTAACAACTATCTCGCTTAGCAACGGAAATCTGGGGCCCAGTTGTGGTTTGCAAGTTGGGGACTACTTGTAGTTAAGACGGAACAGAAATCCCAGCAAGTTATTTTCCGTGAATTCTGAGCGCTTTCTGCCAGACGTCACCTTCTATCATTAGCACTAATGGTCTCCAAGTCAGTCAACTTTCAGTCAAAATTCCTTTGATTAATAATTTAAAAAAAAGAAGAAAAGAAAGACCTTTTCGAAGCAGACAGTAACCTTCTTTAACCTAATTAACATCCCCATAAGTTGTTTTTTTTCATGAAAGATTTATCGCAATTAAAAAAGTTAAGGTTAGAACAAAAGCTTGTACCAACTTTTAAAATGTTTTTTTTTACATTGTCTTAGAGTGGGAGATAATGAATAACAGACTACTACAGTTGGAGGGGTCCTTGGGGGTCTTCTAATCCAACACGGCTCAGGCAGGAAACTCCTATACCATTTCAGACAAGTGGCTATCCAATCTCTTCTTTTTTAAGAGATTTAAACACTGGTTTTTACCTCCAGTGATGTGAAAGATCAGAAGATGGAATGGTACGTACAGAGGAGGCCCTGGGGGGTCAGAGAAAGGGTCATATGTGGAGATAGGACCCAGGTATGGATGGAATGGACATGAGAGTAAGGAATATGAATTCTGATAAAAACATTTTCTCTTGTCTTCATTTCTTTGCCTTAAGCAGCCTTGTTCCTTCCTGCCCCTTTCTACAGAAGGACCGGGGGTGGGGTCACGGGGGAGTGGGGGTGCTGTCTCAGACAAAGACTTAAAACTGTTTTTACTTTTCTCTGTGAAAAGAGCGGGGTCGCGGGGAGTGGGGGAGCTACCTTGAGCTGCTCTGCAATAGGAAAGGGGTTAGAATTGCACGTTCTTAGCGAGGCAGAAGTTAACACATTAAACCACTAGCCAGGGTATTAGGAACAAGAATAGCTTGCTTATATGAAAAACCCCCAAAACCACATAGCTGGCAGATGAAACCTGGACACTTTGCAAGATACCCGTGACCTGGGGTGAAACACAGGCGATGCAACATTTAGCTATGTAAGGGGCTGAGATCCAAATAACCAATCAATATTATCTGTTATGCATGCATTATTAAGGGAAGGGCAAAGGGCTGGATGAGACCATCCTTTTGACTATAAAATTGCTGTAAGATTCTCATTGAGGCCCTTGGTTAGCTTTTGAGCCGTGGTCCTCATGTCTTGGTACCAAGAGAAAAGTATATTGTATCACACCTTGTGTCCGGTGACTTATCGACTTCGAACCAAGCAAGAGCCCAGTTTTGGGGACAACAGATGGAGCACCCAGAATTTCTGGTGGCAAGCTGTTCCCCTGGTTAATGGTCCTCACTTTGAGGAAGTTTCTCCTTAATTCCAGGTTGCTTCTCTCCTTGATTAGTTTCCATCCTTTGCTTCTTATCCTACCCTCAGGTGCTTTGGAGAATAGTTTGACTACCCTCCTCTTTGGGGGCAGCCCCTCAAATATTGGAAGACTGCTATCGTGTCTCTCCTAGTCCTTTTTTTCATTAAACTAGTTATATCCAATTCCAGCAACCGTTCTTCATGTGTTTTAGCCTCCAGTCTCCTTATCATCTTTGCTGCTATTCTCTGCACTGTTTCCAGAGTCTCAACATCTTAAGAATCACATTCTGGCACTGTTGTCCCCAATTTGGGTCTGAGCCTGGTGCCAAAGAAGCCAATGATGGACACCAGACACGAGGTGCAGGCTTTCTGCTTGCTTTTTATTGGAGAACTCCAAGGAAAAGGGCTCCTGGTCAAAATGCCAAGAGCTAAGTACAAAGGATTGAGTAGGTTTTATACATTTTCACTAAAGGAAAAGGTCAGACAAAGCAAGATAATAAGAAATATTATCTAATAAACATTTTAGTAATAATTCTACCATTTGTTCTATTGGTTTCTTCTTCTTCTTCTTCTTCTTCTTTTTCTTCAGCGTTTGTCTCGCGCTCTGGCGAGGTCTGCTAATGTCCTTGAGTACTGCTTCCACGCCTCTCTGTCTGCCACGTATGTCGGGTCTGCCTTCGCGATCTCTAGATCGGCCTTGATCGTGTCCATCCAGCGTTGCTTAGGTCTACCACGCGGTCTCGCTCCTCCGACAATCACCTTCATCGCAGATTTGATGATGGATTCTTCCTTGGCGCGACTCACATGGCCGAACCATCGTAGCCGGGACTGCCTCATGACCGTGGGGATGGGCACGACGTTGAACCGTCTGCGCACTTCTTCATTCCTGACACGATCGAGTAGGGTGAGGCCTACCGACTATTGGTTTCTAGCTGTTCTATTCTTAAGTCTTGGCTAATGAATGCCCTAGGAGTTATCCAATACACATTTGATTTGCTGCAGGCCATCTCTATTCCTAACTTTTAGCTGAAGTCTGCAAGTTGTGTAACTCCTGTTACTTTTATCAGCTTTCTAATTAGCCAGGATTGTTACAAGATTTACACATGCATATTTCCTGTGGATAAGAATTCTTTGTTCTTGCCAGACAGACTCCACAATTACAGGCTTCCCGATTTACTTTCAAGTGTATGCGTATGACCTTGCTTTATTTTAGCAGACTGCCCATCAGCACGGTGGCTAGAGTGCAGTACTACAGGCTACTTCTGCTGGCTTCTGGCTGCCTGTAATTTGGCAATTCGAATCCCACTAGGCTCAAGATTGACTCAGCCTCCCATCCTTCCAAGGTGGGTAAAATGAGAACCCAGATTGTTGGGGGCAATAAGACTTTGTAAACCGCTTAGAGAAGGCTTTAAAAGCACCGTGAAGCAGTTTATAAGTCTAATTTCTATTGCTATCTTTTTGTAATATTGCAGTGATCAAAACTGGATGCAGTATTCCAAGTGTGGCCTTACCAAGGCCTTATAAAGTGGTACTAACACTTCTTGATAATGGATCTCCTTTTTTTGCCACAATGGCAGAAGCAGGGGGCTTAATCCCACAAAACCTAGCAATTTATTTACTGCATCACAATCTTTATAAGGCATCCATTAAAAAGGCAGTAAAATTTCCGCGGTGTAATAAAATAGAACAAAAATGAAGACAATACAGCAGACTCAACATACATAAAAATTGATGAGACGGATAAAATCCCTAAACACTCTCTGAAATAACTCAGTTTTTAACAGCTTATTGAAAGTCAACAGGGTGGGATCAACTAAACATCCACGAAGATGCTCTTTTTGATCAGAAGCGCATCAATAGAAAAATGTGTGATGACCCGAGGCAACACAGTCCAAGAAGCAAGAAGACTTGCTTTATTATCTCCAACATTGCCCCCAATGTCCAGGTTACCTTCGGCTGGAGAAAAACTCTCCCAGGAACAGTCTTTAAGTGGAGGAAATTCAGTCCAAAACAAAGTACATATAGACTATGACTAAAAATCCAAACAAACCATGCTACAGTAATTAACATAACAGGGCAGGAGAAGGAATTGCAGACTTGAAAGCACAACCAATACACACGCAGTTGGGAAGACGCCAGGAACCCAGATAAGCCTCAACGATACCAGATAAATTCACAATTTGCTCACAACAGTTTGCTGCATGCAGCTTCCTTTTTTAAATACTGTGTCCCCAGCTGCGGTTAATGAAGGGAATCAGGGCCCTTTCCTCCCACATAAGCTACGCAATTCATGTTGCTCCCTTCTCTGTTCCTCCCTGCGTGCCCTAGGATGAAGAGGGGATGGGCCTTGATCTTCCTCCGAATTCCCTCTCCCTTGCTCTACCTCTCCCCTGCTCTGCCCAGCCGGACTGTGCCCTTCCCCAGTTTCTTCCACAGCCACACTCCCACTCCCTGTCAGCTGCTCGGCCTCCCCCTCCGAATCAGATTCAGACAGGGGCATGACAAAATGGCTTCTGTAGATGTCCAGAAGGAGATTCAGAGAAGAGGGGGACAACCCAATCTCCAAAGCACCTTGTAGAAGGTTAGCACCCATCCCTCTCCTAGAAGAATGAAACATTTTAGGTATTGAAAAGGCAGAATATTATATTTCCCTAAGGGGAGAAATATGCTCTTGGAGACAGAAAGCAACCCTCACCTTTCTTAATAGCCCTCAGCAGATGTCAGCACTTAAGAGATAAAGAGATAGATAGCTCTATTCATAAGCAAATACCCTCACCCAAGATCCAATCGGTCAGGCCAGTTTCAGGGTTGACATCAACAAAGTTAGGATTAGCCCTCAGCCACAAATAGGAATTGCCCAAGGCCCCTTCATTATATCCTCAGAAACTTCAACCAAACCTGGGAGCTCAGATAACCTATAGAGCCAGCTATGACCCTTACATAACACCTGTATGGTGCTATGGGAGTCTGAACAACCAATAGAATACATGTTCTTGCACAGGAACAAGAAGCTCAAGTTCAAAGCCCAAGAGAAGGTATAAAAAAACCCTCACTCTCAACTCCATGTGTCCAGCTGCCCAGAATCACATGTGGTTGGTAGTTCTGCTTCATTAATAAATGGACCCTATTTCCAATCCATGCCTCCATGTTGTCTCCAGTGCCTTTCTCCCAGATTGGAACTGGATCAGATGGATATTTCTTCCAACAACCTGAAGGTGGAACAAGAAGCAATGAGTGGAAACTCATCAGCAACTGAGAAATAAGGAGAAATTTCCTGAAAGTAAGAACAATTAATCAAGAGGCAGATGAACCAAGCAAGACTACTTGGCCTTTGCTTGTTGAAGGAAATTAGACTAATCAAGAATGTACTTGGGGGATTTTAGGGCTCCTGGTTTTCAGAGGGCCATCTGGCCTCCCATTATTACTGGGATAATGTGGACTTGTTGAGGCCATCTGCATGCTCTTCCTCATTAGAGATTCATAACCTGTTTATGGCATCTCCAAAACATTGTTAAGCCAGTGTAAAGTCTCATTAACATTACATCAGTACAGAGATGGCTAGATGATTTTAGACAATGCTATAAATCAGGGATCTTCAAACTTGACAGCTTTAAGACTTGTGGACTTCAACTCCCAGAATTCCTCCTCCAGTCATGTTAGCTCAGGAATTCTTTCCAAGTTGGAAGACCCTTGCTATAAATCAAATACGGGGGAAGCCATCATCATTGGACAAACAAGATGAAGAGACCTTAGAAAGAATGCAGAAAAGAGCTACAAAGATTATCAGAGGTCGGGAGGCTAAATTGTACAATGAATACCCAAGGGAACTAGGGATGTTTAGCCTAAAGAAGAGAAAGGTTATGGGTGACATGATAGCTGTTTTCCAATATTTGTTGGGATCTCATGAAGAAAAGGCCCTTGACTTATTCTCCAAAGCACCTGAAGACAGGACAAGAAGCAACGAATGGAAACTAGAATTAGAATTAGATTGGCCAAGTGTGATTGGACACACAAGGAATTTGTCTTGGTGCAAATGTTCTCAGTGAATATAAAATAAAATATACATACATCAAGAGTCAAGAATCATTAGGTACAACACTTAATGATAGTCATAGGGTACAAATAAGCAATCAAATCATACTAGGAAACAGTCAATATAAATCGTAAGGATACAAGAGACAAAGTTACAGTCCTACAATCACAAGTGGGAGGGGATGGGTGACAAGGAGTGATGAGAAGATTAACAGTAATAGTAGTGTACACTTTGTAAATAGTTGAACAGTGTTGAGGGAATTATTTGTTTAGCAGAGTGATGGTGTTAGGGGAAAAAAACTGTCCTTGTGTCTAGTTGTTCTGGTGTGCAGTGCTCTATAGCATCGTTTTGAGGGTAGAAGTTGAAACAGTTTATGTCCGGGATGTGAGGGGTCTGTAAATATTTTCACAGCTCTCTTTTTGACTCATGCAGAATGCACGATGGAAGGCAGGTTGGTAGCCATTGTTTTTATCTTTACCTTTATCAGAAGAGATGCAACCAAGAAGTAAGGAGAAATTTTCTGACATCGAGCACAGAATAATAGAGTTGGAAGCGACCTTGGAAGTCTTCTAGTGCAATCCCCTGCTCTGGCAGAAGGCCCTATACCATTACATGTAGAGTTGTAATTGCAGGAATGTTCCAATCTCGGGTGGCAAACCTCAGATAAAGAATGTTTCCAAGCAAATACAACTCAGGTAAACAAAGTCACTAATCTAAAGGAGGATTAGAGAGAGGAAGTAAACATATGTTAGACTCTAACTAGAGATAATTAATTGTATGGATTACTGTGCTAAACAGTAACGAAAGTTAAGCAGTAACCAAAGTTAACCAGTGATGGAGGATAACTAAAAATGTGTATAAATGCAAGACTAGACTCCAATAAAGATCATCATGATTCAGTTGTTCATGATCAAACAACTCGACTGCCTCGTCATTACAACAATTACAGATAAACGGTTGTCCAATCTCTTCTATAAATCTCCAATGTTGGAGTACCCACAACTTCTGGAGTCAATCCATTCCACTGATCAGTTGTTCTCACTGTCAGGAAATTCCTCCTTAGTTCTAGGTTGCTTCTCTGCTTGATTAATTTCCATCCATTGCTTCTTGTCCTGCCTTCAGGGGCTTCGGAGAATAATTTGACCCTTTCCTCTTTGTGGCAATCTCTCAGAGATTGGAAAATGAATCGAAGTTGCGAGTGCTCCATCACTGGAGGTTTTCAAAAAGTGATTGGAAAACCAATTGTTCAGCATGGTATAAGGATTCCTTGGCTGACCAATGGGTGGGACCAAAGGACCTCCAAGGTTTCACCAGCTCTATGATTCTATGGCCTATGAATCCCAGTTCATTGGATTGCTTGGTACAAAAAAGAAATAAACCAGCAATTATGTTCGCTTTATTTGTGGGTTACTCTGCTTGTTCCCCTCTTCAGATGCTGGTTGGTTCTGTAATAAGCTTGCTTTGTCATCTTCAATTTGAACTGGATTTAGAATAGAATAGAATAACAGAGTTGGAAGGGACCTTGGAGATCTTCTAGTCCAACCCACTGCTTAGGCAGGAAACCCTACATGACTTCAGACAAATGGTTATCCAGCATCTTTTTTTTTAAAAAAATTAAACAATAATAAATTTTATTACATATAATCTTTAAAAACATTGAACATGGTGGATTTCTTTGACATACGTTTTTGTTGTTCCATATTATGTTAAATATTCTAAAAAATTTGTATATTTATATAAGTATATACATTTAATCTTTATACATTTTAAATCCTTTCCATTACCTTTCAGTTACATTTTGCTATCTCCCTTCAGTTACATTTCCCTCCAGTGATAGAATTTATTCCATATTATATAGTATTCTGACTCTTCTTTATCCTTCAATTCCAATGTCAACCTATCAATTTCGGCGCATTATAATATCTTATCCATCAGCTCATCTTCCCTAGGGATTTCTCTAGCCTTCCAGTTTTGGGCAAATATTATTCTTCCCACTGTTATTACATAGGTTATCCAACATATTTTTAAAACATTCCAGTGTTGGAGCATTCACAACTTCTGGAGGCAAGTTGTTCCACTGATTAATTGTTCTCACAGTTAGGAAATTCCTCCTCAGTTCTAAGTTGCTTCTCTCCTTGATTAGTTTTCATCCCTTGTTTCTTGTCCTGCCTTCAGGGGCTTTGGAGAATAGCTTGACTCCCTCTTCTTTGAGGCAGCCCCTGAGATATTGGAAGACTGCTATCATGTCTCCCCTAGTCCTTCTTTTCATTTACCACATGAATTTCATTTACCACATCGATTTCTTTGTTAAATTATATGACATCCATTTCACTACCAAGCAATTCTAGACAGCAGTTTGTAGCAGGAAAAAAAGCACGACCATCATCCAATATTTGATTAATCTTTTCGGATGAAGACAGTTTGCCAGTAGTAAAGGAATTTTGTCCTGATGACTTTTAGCATGAAACAGTGGTACTATTGTTTGGATAGGTTTTGTTGCCGTTTCTAAATGTTCATTAAGTCCATTTATCAGTTAGACCAGGGGTCTCCAACCTTGGCAACTTTAAGACTTCTGGACTTCAACTCCCAGAATTCCTCAGCCAGCTTAAATTCCTCAACAAGTCTTAAAGTTGCCAAGGTTGGAGACCCCTGAGTTAGACAATCCTTTTATTTATAGCTGACCAGGGTGCCTTGGAGAGAGATTCTTCTAATTTAAGTAAGAAACAAGAAAGCATCTGCCCTTCAAACATCTCTCTCTCTCTTTTTTTTTTTTGCCATTTATGGGTTTATAATGCATGCAAAATTTAAAAGCAGTGTCCTCAGTGCGTCTGAGAGATCTTGCTTGGAATAGATTAAGTGTACAGGTGTTTCTCGACTTTATTTTTATTTATTTATTTGTTTGTTTGTTTGTTTGTTTATTTTGGTTTGTCAATTGCTTACAAGATAATAGGTATAAGTAAAAACATAGTTATGAATAAATGAAATGGGTACATATAAGGAAAATAAAAGAAACAATAGGACAGGGACGGTAGGCACGTTGGTGCACTTATGCACTTATTTGTGGTCGAGACAGATGCCTCTAATGTCGCTATCGGAGCGGTATTGTTACAAGCTCCGAAGGATGGCGCGCCTCTTTTCCCCTGCGCATACTATTCTAGGAAGCTCACAGCTTCTGAGCGCAATTACACCACCTGGGAAAAGGAGTTGTTGGCTATTAAGGCTGCATTTGAGACCTGGAGACATCATCTAGAGGGGGCTCGGCACAAGGTGGAGGTTCGGACGGATCACCAAAACTTGGAACATTTGTCTACCGCTAAGAAGTTGAACCAACGCCAGATTCGGTGGTCGTTGTTTTTCGCAAGGTTCAATTTCTCCGTCACTTATGTTCCAAGTGGACAGAATAGGAGGGCAGACGCGTTGTCTCGGAAACCCGAATATATCGGTCCCGAGGATCCTCTTCCTCCACGAACGGTGTTGCCACCAGAATCCTTGGCCGTACTTCAAGATCCAGTAGATTTGTGGGCTCGCATACGGGAGGCGCAATGATTGGACGCGTGGACGCAGCAGAGACGGGGGGACGTTGGACCTGATTCCCCATGGTCCTTTGAAGAGGGCTTGCTACGACATCGGGGTTTATTGTATGTACCCACCAGGTCGCTCAGAGCTCTCATCATGATGCAATGTCATGACAACCCCGCTGCTGGTCATTTTGGATTTTATAAAACTTTGCATTTGGTCACCTGGACTTTTTGGTGGCCTCGGGTTCGACACGATGTGTTCTCTTACGTCGCTTCTTGCGTACAGTGTAGACAAGCGAAAGTGGCGTCGGGTGCGCCCCCTGGACTCCTCCAACCATTGCCAACTCCGGGCAGACCATGGGGAGCGATCTCCATGGACTTTCTCACGCATTTACCATCCTCGTCGGGCTTCACAACGGTGCTCGTGGTAGTTGATATGCTGGCTAAAATGGCTCATTTCATTCCCTGTCGGAGATTACCATCGTCCCGCACTACGGCCCAGTTATTTTTACAGCATATCTTTCGTCTACATGGATTGCCGGATAGAGTGGTTTCGGATCGTGGGGTCCAGTTTACTGCGCAGTTTTGGAAACAGTTAATGGCGGTGTTACAAGTTCAGGTGTGCCTAGCGTCAGCGCACCATCCAGAAACTGATGGCGGGACTGAGAAGGTTATTGGCATTCTCACTCAATATTTGAGATGTTTTGTCAATCATCGACAAAACGATTGGGCGAAATACCTCCCATTGGCAGAATTCGCCTTTAATAACTCTCAGCACACCTCCACTCGTGTAACGCCGTTTTTCGCGAATGTGGGTTATCATCCGCGCTTCTTCCCATTAACTTTGATGGATTCCCCGGTTCCTGAGACACAAGATTTTCTGGAGGAATTACAAGCGGTTCACCGTTTAGTAGTACAACAACTCGAAAGGGCGAAAGAAGATTATAAACGGTTTGCGGACCGATCACGTCGAGCAACGCCTCCGTTAGCTGTGGGTGACAAGGTGTGGTTATCCACAAGACACCTTCGGATCGATCGCCCAATTAGGAAGCTGGACCATCATTTCATCGGTCCATTCCCGATTGAGGCTGTCATCAACCCTGTGGCATACCGACTCACCTTACCGCGCTCCATGCGCATTCACCCTGTCTTCCATCGTTCCCTTTTGGTTCCTGACTCCCCGGAGTGTCCTCTGCATGCTCCCGCTGGTACGACTTCCCCATCAACGCCCCGTGAGGAGGCTGCTGTTGATGACACGGTGGTCAGCGTTACTGATTCGCGTTGGCTAAAGGGTCGTTTCCAGTACTTAGTCGGGAGGAGAGCGGATGACTCGGAGGTTTTTTCATGGACAGATGCGTCCGCAGTTCATGCTCCAGACATTATTCGGGACTTTCATGATCGTTTCCCTTCGAAACCGCATCCGGATCGTCAGACCTGGGGGAAGGGCCCTGCGGTGAGGGATAGTGTTGTGGCTCCAGGTTTGGATTCTGCTCCTGTGGCAGATATGAGTTCAAGTGATGAGGACATGGCAGCAAAATATGAGCCGGCATTGCTTAGTGATTGGAATAGTAACCAGGATGAGGAGATGGATGTAACAAGGGAAGACAGACCTGAAATAATAGAGTTGTCAGGACCTTCGACCTCCTCTGGTTCTTTATCTGATCAGCAGCCGGGAATGGCTGACAGGGAAGGCATAAGAGAGTTTTCCAGTGGAGATGAGAATCTGGAAAACTTATGGTTAGACGTCAGAAATAGAAGGAGGCTAAGGAGACAAACCCAGTTAGAAAGAAAGCGTAGAGCGAGTCACTAATTAGGCAAATTAGCACGCTTCCTAAGTGAATAAAAGGACACGGCTGGGCTGTTGGAATTCGCCAGAAGCAAAGTGACTAATTGGGAGTGAAGACATTGCAGCAGACTCTCTGAGGCTTGTGATTTACTGCCACAACTGGATTGCCGAACAGAGTGAGGATTTATTGCTGTGTATTGGAATTCATGCCAGCCTTCTCTTGTGGGACTTTGTTTTGATTTGAATTAATTCTGAAACGGCTGCTTTTTGTTTTGCTCGCCTGTAATTAAAGGGGAGACATAACAGTTATGGTTGAAGCTGAAGTATTCATTGACTTGCAACCATTCATTTAGTGACCGTTTGCAGTCCTCACACTTACAAGCCACGGGTGGGTTTCAACATTTTTAGCAAAGGGTTCTGCCTGGTTGCTGAATGGGCGTGGCCATGCTAGGTGTGGCCTAATCGGCCTGCTGCACCATGGCGCCTGGAGGGGGCATTTTTGCCTTCCTTGGACTCTGGAGGCTTTCTTCAAGCCTCCAAAAGGGCGAAAACGGCCTCTCCAGACTCCAGTGGCTTTCTGGAAGCTGGAAACAGGCCTGTTTCTGGCCTTCCCGAACTTCCAGGAGCAGTAGTGAGATTCAAAGATTTTTACCACTGGTTCGGTGGCCGTGGCTTGGTGGGCGTGCTTTGTGCCTGTGCACACACTTTGCATGCGCATGCCAAACACGCACTTTGCGCAGGCGCAGAGGCATTCCAACTCATCTCTTGCAAGCCTGCACCCTCCCTGTCGCTTCAGCAGCTGCCGCGGGGCACTCTGCTGTGCTAAAAGCAGGGAATAAGGTGAATATGGAAGCCCAGGCAGGCAGGTGGGTCCAACAGGAGAGAATCGGTTCAGTCTCCGCTGCTCATCGGTGCTACCGACTCAGCAGAACCGGGTCGAACTGGTAGAATACCACCACTGTCCGGGAGGCCCGATTTTCGCCCTCCCTGAGCCTCTACGCACGTCCTGCATTTACCTGCATTCAAAACTGGGGTGAGAAAGGGGTCAAGCTATTTTCTAAAGTAAGGAATAATGAATGGAAACTGAAGAAGGAGAGATTTAATCTGGAAATAAGTAGAAACTTTCTGACAGTGAGAACAATCAACCCATGGAACAGAAGCTGTCCTCGGAAGTTGTGGGAGCTTCATCACTGGAGGCTTTCAAGAAGAGACTGGACTGCCATTTGTCAGAAATGGTGTAGGGTCTCCTGCTTGGGCGGGGGGTTGGACTAGATGACCTACAAGGTCCCTTCCAACTCTGATTACCTGTTATCTGTTAAACGGACCGCGTGGAGACTCCTGGGAGGGGATGGGCAGGGTGGATCAGACCAGCCAGGAATGCGATTTGGGGCAGTGGTAGGATTCAAAATTTTTTACTACCAGTTCTGTGGGTGTGGCTTGGTGGGCGTGGCAGGGGAAGGTTACTGTAAAATCCCCATTCCCTCCCCACCCCACTAACCTGCTTTCCAGCTCTGTTCTCCTGTGCAGGGCAACCAAAGGAGACCCAGCCAATCAGCTGGGACTCAATGGGAGCCTGAGAATAGATGGGGGCAGGGCCAGTCAGAGGTGAGATTTGCCAGTTCTCCAAATGACTCGAAATTTCTGCTACCGGTTCTCCAGAACTAGTCAGAACCTGCTGAATGCCACCTCTGATTTGTGGGTTCTCCAAACTGTGCAGAACCTTAGCTATGGGTTCTCTTATACCCCTGTGGACCCCCAGCAGCCTATTCCTGTTTACAACTGTTACCACCTTCCCGTGGTCACTGGGGCTCGGCAACTGACATGTGATTATGACAGCAGCAGCATCCCAGGGACGTGTGATTCCAGGGGTGGGATTCAATTTTTTTAACAACCGGTTCTGTGGGCGTGGCTTAGTTGGTGGGTGTGGCTTGCTGATCATGTGACTGGGTGGGCATGGCCAACTCGATGTCACTCACATCAAGGGGCGCTTCTCCTCGCCTGGCCTCTCATGACAGTGGGGGTGTTGCAACGTTTGTAAGTGTGAAAAATGGTCATAAGTCACTTTTTTCAGTGCCATTGTAACTTTGAATGGTCACCAGTTTTAGACCAAAACTCAAAAATGGTATGTAAACTCACGTTTGAATGTCGATCTTTCAAGCTAGCCAAGAAGCCTTGCTGAATGTCACTCATCTTGGTTCCTTGTCATTAAAAGCTTCTTTCTGGCAGCTCTGCTTCATTATTCAATTATTTCTTCAAAGTGCTAACTCCAACAGGGGAGTATTTCCTCCCAACAGCAGTGTAAAAAGCTTAAAACAACCCTTCCCCTTTAAGAAAGTAAAGAAAGTTTAAAAAGGGTGGAAAAAAAACAGAAGGAGGTTTCTTCCTACAACCGGTTCTCCGAACTGCTTAGAAAGTTAACAGCGAATAGGTAAGAACCTGTAGAATCCCACCCCTGCGTGATTCCAATCCGCAACCTTCCTTGCCAGCTTCCAAGAAGCAAAGTCAATGAGGGAATCCAGAGTCACTTAATGACCGTGTGATTCGCTTAACAACTGCAGGGATTTGTTTAACAAATGGTTAAAAAAAGAGTCCTAAAATCAGGCATTGCTCACTTAACAACTGCCTTGCTTAGCAACTGAAATCCTGGTTGTCGTTGTTGGAAGAAATATCCATCTGCATCAGTTCCAAGCCAGGAGAAAGGCACTGCAGACAAAATGGAGGCTGGAGGCTGATTGGAAAGATGGTTTATTGATGTAGCAGAACCACCAACCATGTGTGATTCTGGGCAGCTGACCACATGGAGTTGAGAGTGAGGGGATTTTATACCTTCTCTTGGGCTTTGGACTTGAGCTTCTTGTTCCTGTGCAAGAACAACATGTATTCTATTGGCTGCTCTCAGACTCCCATGGGGCTATGTAGGGGTCATGTTTATCTGAGCTAAGTTTGGTTGAAGTTTGGACTGATGCAATGAAGGGGCTTGTTCGGCATTTCCTATTGTAGCTGAGGACTAACCTTACCTTTGTTCAGATCTTGCTGCAGGGAATTTGCTTATGAATACAGCTATCTCTCTATCTCTTAAGTGCTGACGTCTGCTGTGGGCTATTAAGGAAAGTGGGGGCTGCTTTCTCCTTCTAAAAAACACATTTGTCCATTTCTCATCCAGGGAAATATAATTCTCTGCCTTCTTAATATTTCTCAAAATATTTCATTCTTCTAGGAGAGGGGTGGGTACTAACTTTATACATGGTCCTAACTCGAGGGAGAAAAGCTGAACAGTTCTCCTGTATGCTGAACTGAACTCCACGAAGTTTCCTGATCTGTGATTTATTTTACAGTTTATTTGTTGAATAATTTTCTATAAAGTAAGCTCATGTCCCCGTCAGATTCTTGCAAATTATGGCTGACACCATTATTGATTTGCAATGTTCCTTCCCACATTCAACTTCGCTAAAAGTGCCTGATTCCGTTCAGTGGAACATTTGTTTTTCATAATAGATCAAAGAATGCTATTTCCTAGAAATATTCTTTTTTCCTCCCTTTCGTAACCATTATTATCTTTTAAAACCTAAGATGGAAGACCAGTTAGCTTGGATCAGGTTATAACCTAAAGTTCTTTTAAAGGCATTTGGGAAAGAACTCAGAGGCTAAATAATATTTTCTTGGTTAATTTAATCTGAGATACTTTTAGAGAATTACATTTAAATTCAGTTGACGCAGGGACATTTTAAAACAGTAAAAATGGCTACTAAAACAAGCCGCGTAAAATTGATCATTAAAATAATGCAATGTATTGGATTACTGCTATTATTAAAGAAATATATGTGGGTAATATATGTGGGAATATGCATAATTTTGTATTTATTTATTTATTTATTTATTTTGTCATGTTTATGTAGGGTATTGGAGTTGGTGACCTTTTGAGGGTTGTATGCAATGAAATTTCATTTTAATCATCATTTTCAATGACCCCATAATCCCTTGTGGGGTAGAGTCTGGGCAACTGAATGGAGCTAGCAGAGTATTTACTGGCCGGATTCCCTTCCTGTCACCAATGCGGAACTTTGTTCAGTAGATATATTGTCATTGTGCCCAGAGAGAGAGAAATATCTGCCTCTACCTAGGATCAAACTCACAGCCTCCTGATTGTGAGGCAAGAGCTCCACCTCTAGGCCACCACACCACTCCAATGAAATTTCATTTTAATGTGTTGGAAGAAATAGGATTTGCATATGATCCCCTACAACAGCCAATAGAATACATTTCTTGCACAGGAACAGGAAGCTCAAGAGCAAGGCTCAAGAGAAGGTATAAATAACCCTCATTCTCCACTCCATGTGGCCAGCTGCCCAGGACCTCAAAGCCATGTGGTCCTATTCATCAATAAACCATTTTTCCCAGGGGTAGGATTCAAAATTTTTAACAACCGGTTCTGTGGACGTGGCTTAGGTGGTGGGCATGGCTGAGGTAGTCATATAACTGGGTGGACATGGCTTGGTGGTCATGTTATTGGCTGGGTGCAGCCAACTCAATATCACTCATATCGAGGCATGCATCTCCTCCCCTGGCCTCTCATGACTGTGGGGATGCTGCAACAGTCGTAAGTGTGAAAAATGGTCATAAGTCACTTTTTTCAGTGCCATTGTAACTTTGAATGGTCACTCCACACAAGCAAAGTACCAGCAAAAGAGGGAAAGAAAACTCCAGAGAAGTCCCTGAGACAGGAAGTCTAATCCTGCCAAGAATGTAATAAGGGTTAACGGAGAGGCAGTTTCTGTAAGCAACACCAGAATGTTTCCTTCCTGCCTTCCTTACAGGATTAGCCCAGTAATTTCTTCTAACAACCGGTTCTCCGAACTGCTTAGAATGTTAACAACCAGTTCTAGCGAATAGGTGCGAACTGATAGAATCCCACCCCTGATCTTTCCCATCAGCCTCCATGTTTCCTGTGTCTTTCTCCCTGCTTGGAACTGAACCAGATGGATATTTCTTCCTTTTGGGAAAATATAATAATCTGCCCTTTTTAATATTCCTCAAAATACTTCATTCTTCTAGAAGGAGGGGGGATGGCTTCCCACAAATGTATGCTGATTAGTGTACATTCAAAGTGACAATAAAGTTATTCTAAGCCTAAATTGAATAGTCCAATGTGTGAAAGGAACATTCTTCAATGGATGAAATCCTCTTTAATCTCAATTATAAAACTGCCGAATTGTCTTTGAGGCCTTCAACTCTGGCCCTCGTATTTTCAAGTACCGCAAAAATAAAAACCCATTGCCCGAAACTAGCTTAATAGTCTGAAAATGCAATAGAATTTAGATTCTGCAACTGTTATCACCATAATACATAATATTTAACTAACACCCACAGGATGCCTCCAGCTCTGTTCTCATATTCAGCAGCAGGGCAAAAAAAAAAAACAACCCTCAAAACTAGAACATTGTATAATTTAATTCGAAATTAAATTATTATCTAATTTAACTCCAGAAGCAAATGGACATTATAATGGTATTGTCCATGGAAAGAAGAATCCTGGCAGAGATTCTTGGATGAGAAGCGGATGTGCCATCAATGCAGTTTTGCATCGTTTACTTGGTGGAGTTTTCCTGGGAAAGAAAGCATTGTAAAGCATTTTTATTTCTTTATTAAACGATTATACCTCTTGAGCCACACACAGATAAAAACACAGGGAATGACAGAATAATACAGGTAGTCCTCGAATGATAACATTTAGTGAGCGTTCGAAGTTACAACGGGAGTGAAAAAGTGACTTATGACCCGGCTTCAAATAATTTAGCTACCGGTTCTCTGCCTGGGTGCTGGGTGGGCGTGGCCATGGTAGGCGTGGCCTAGTTGGCCTCCTGCACCACCCTGGGAGGGAAAACGGGCCACAGGGGGACACGCTGTGCCGCCCCGCACCACCGTTTTTGACCTTGTAAGCCTCCCTGCATCACCCTGGGAACAAAAACGGACCACAGGGGGCACGTTTTTGCCTTCCCCAGGTTCCAGAGTCTCTCTAGAGGCCAAAAATGGGCCCATTTCCGGCCTCCTGCAATTTCTGGGAGGCCTGTTTTTCACCCTCCCCGGGCTCCGGAGGCTCTTTCCTGGAACTTTTGGGAGGCTCATTTTTCACCCTCCCTGTGCCTCCTCACAGGCCCTGCACTTACCTGTGATCGAAAACGGGCCATGTGGGGACTCCTTGGAGGGGCTGCGTGGGGTGGGCAGGGCCAGCCAGTAATAGGAACACCCAGTTCGCCAAACCAGATGTAAAGTTAACATCCGTTTCAGCCGAACTGGCGTCAACCGGCTGAAGTCCACCCCTGCTTATGACCATGTTTCACACGACCTTTGAAGCAGCCTCATGCTCAGGTGATTAAAATTTAGTCAGCTGTTTGGAAGGGTTCTGCCAGTTGATTTGGGGCCTGAGGGGGGGATGCTCACCTCTGGAGATGGTTGACATCATAAGAAGATCCACCCCCCCTGCCTTCCATCTCTAAGGCCTGGTTTCAGTATCGTTTTAAAATTTTAATTTGCAGAGTTTTAATATTGTACTTATTTTTCCCTTGATACCCTCGGCTGCCAAAAGGGGTAAAAGAGGAAGTAAACAAGATGACTTATGTTTCTATTTGTCTTTTTATAAACTATATGCTGTCCATAGTCACCTTATAGGGAAGGTGGATGGCATAAAAATTAATTAAGTAAACAAGCAAACAAACAAACAAGCAGTATAGTTAACTCATTGGGAATTAAGGATTATGTTTCCAGCTCAGGAGACAAATACAGCAATTTAAAGAGCTATTTTGTGCAAGGGGCTTTTATAGTTCCAAACGACTGGATTTTATCTCTCTTGTGCATTGAAAAAAAAATATTGTTGTTTGTAATTTTCAGCATTCTGGCTTGTAAAGAATGTATCGGCAGGGCCTTTAAATCATTCTGAATCATCATGTGCACACACACATGATACCAAGCAGCTTAAATCTGTTTTATCTCTTTAATATTTTTTAATATTGCATTGATTTTCCTGCTGAAGAGGATGCAGTACAACAGCTCAGAGTCTTAAGGTGTTAACACCACTTTATAATACCTTGGTAAGGCCACACTTGGAATACTGCATTCAGTTTTGGTTGCCCTGATAGAAAAAAGATGTTGAGACTCTAGAAAGAGCAACGAAGATGATTAGGGGACTGGAGGCTAAAACATACAATGAACAGTTGCAGGAACGGGATATTAAACCAACCATATGACTCAGTTTCAGGCTGGGCCAATCACCAGGAGATGATGAGTTCTAGTTCCACTGGGGTGGGTGACTTTGGGCCACTCCTCGGAAGACTGTGAGTTCTGGTTCTTCTTTACACATGAAAGCCAGCTAGGTAACCTGGGCTATTCACCAGGAGACTGGGAGTTCTAGTCCTGCCTTAGGCACGAAAGTTGGCTGGGCGACTTTGGGCCAGTCACCAGGAGACAGTGATTTCTAGTCCCACCCTGGGGTGGGATTCTACTGATTCAGACCGGTTCGGTCGAACCCCTTGCTCCAAAGGTTCGCTGCGACGAGCATGTGGACCTGCCTACCCACCCCTGCTCTTTACTGTGCTTTATTTCCTTTGTTTAGAGCATAGCTGATTCACGTGGCAGATTGGTTTGCCGTGCCTCAGCTGTTTTAATCACAGGGACTGCAGTAGAAGGTAAGTATTAGAGCTTTTTTAAATGCAGAGCACACGCAAAGCACGTGATCACCGAACCGGTCGTTACCCCTGGTCCCACCTTAGGCATGAAAGCTGGCTGGGTGACTTTGGGCCAATTCCCAGTAGACTATGAGTTCTAGCCCCACCTTAGGCACAAAAGCTGGTTGGGTGCTTTGGGCCAATCACCAGGAGATGGTGAATTCTAGTTCCATCTTAGGCATGAAAACCAGGTGGGTGACTTTGGGACAATTATTAGGAGACGGTGAGTTCTAGTCTCACCTTAGGCATGAGAGGTGGCTGGGTGACTTTGCAGCAATCACCAGGAGATGGTGAGTTCTAATCCCATCTGGAAGCCAGCTGGCTTAGCCCCAACAAGCACTGGGCTGAAGCATAAACCTCTTGTTGCCTCATACATCGATATTTACCCCGTGTGAACTACACAAGCCCAATGCCAACCAAGCGGGTCAAACACTATGAAGAACCACAACAGCAGCTGTTGCATTGGCAGCGGGCATTTTGCCTTCCTTACCATTCAGACCGGGTGTATGAATCCTCATTTCAATTGTTCAATCGTAAAGCAAAGATTAATACCCAGTTATATAACAAAAGGCGGCACAAAGCAGGAAGCATTTCGACACGATGCCTGGTTGTCTTCCTTGTGGTACTTTTGTGACACTTTCCCTGAGACATGATTAAAAGGTTGTTGGGAGATGAGAGGCATTCAGCACCTCTAAATTAAATCAGGCCTCATCAAATCTCAAATCCCCTGGATAAAGTTCACGGCAGGTGGAAGGCAAGAAAAACTCTGTCGAATTCAATTTGTTTTCCCGTGGCTAAGAAGGAAACGATTGAAAATCAGCCAGACCATTTGCAACCTTCATTTGAATCAGAAACCCGCTTTGGTTAGTCCACTCCCCAGCAGGTTTCCATGATCAAAACTTCATTAGAGACAGTCAATAAATTTAACTTCATGACAAACCTCCCCCCAATCCCAGCCTTGAATTGCACTGCTTTCAAAAATGTTTCGAGAAAAAATATAGGCCATCAACTCTCACAATTGTTCATATAGACCATAGAGAAGAAATATAGACCATCAATTCTCAGAATATGTTCATATCGACCATAGAGAAGAAATACAGACCATCAATTCTCAGAATCTTTTTGATTTTCTTTTTGTCTTGCAAATAGGGCGGCCTCTCTTAATGTGCATCAAAATATCTGCTGGGGGCAAGGAACTGGGTTTCTGGATTTCTGTTTCCTTTAAGATTTTTATTTCTCTTTTAGGGGAAATATTTTATTCTTCCTTTTTAATTTTCCCTAAAATATTTCATTCTTCTAGGAAGGGTGGGTGCTAACTTTCTACAATTCCTTCCTTCCTTTATCCTCAACAGAAAGTTTTTAAAAAGCCACGATGGGGGCCATAAGATGTTCCACGCATTTAAAAAAAAAACTTCAGGTGGAGATTTGACTGCAATCTCACCACCACCCTTTGACAATCCTGCTTCCTTCAAGATCAATCCTTCTTTGACTACATTTCTGGGCTGCAAAAATCGAGTCCATCCCCAGATAGATCAGTGGCCACCCAGCTAGGGTGGACCATGTGGACCTAAGAATGGGTGGCAAAAGATTGCCCAGTACCCCAGCAGCAGGCTACCAGCAGCTCCTAGTATGGTCTTTACCATATTTGTGCTCCTGGTAGCCAGAGCAATTTAACAACAGAAAGGGCTACAAGAGAAAATGGCAGGAACAACATCCCCACCGATAGAGGTAGTCTAAAAAAGAGAAATTCTTCAGCAGAACAACAGAATAACATAATGATAGAATTGGAAGTCCAATCCTCTGCCCAAGAAGGAAACAATATACCATTTCAGACAAGGATTGTCCAATATCTTCTTTAAAACCTCCAGTGATGGGGCACCCCCAACTTCTGGTGGCAAACTGTTCCACTGGTTAATTGTCCTCACTATTAGGAAATTTCTCCTTAATTCCAGGTTGCTTCTCTCCTTGATTAGTTTCCATCCATTGTTTCTTGTCCTGCCTTCTGGTGCTTTGGAAAATAAGTTGACCCCCCTCTTCTTTGTGGCAGCATCTCTTAGCTATTGCAAGACTGCCACCATGTCTCCTTTAAATGAAGATGGCATTTAATTTTGTTGTACGAGGTGCAAGGACCATAAAGTACTACTGCAATTCAGAATTCTAAATTCAAGAATACTGCATTCAGTTTTGGTCGCCACGATGCAAAAGATGTTGAGACTCTAGAAAGAGTGCAGAGAAGGGCAACAAAGGTGATGAGGAGACTGGAGGCTAAAATAGATGAAGAACGGTTGCTGGAATTGAGTAAGCTAGTTTAATGAAAAGAAGGACCAGGGGAGACATTATTTATTTATTATTTGTTTGTTTGTTTGTTTGCTTGTTTATTTGTTTATTTGTTTGTTTATATTTGTCAAGCAAGTATTAGATAATAGGTATCAGTATGAACATGGTTATGAATACATGAAATGGATACGAATAAAAAGAAACAATAGGACAGGGATGGTAGGCACATTGGTGCGCTTATGCACGCCCCCTAAAACCTCTTAGGAAAGGGGTGAGGTCAATAGTAGACAGTCTAAGGTTAAAGTTTTGGAGGTTTGGGGAAGAAACCACAGAATCAGGTAGTGAGTTCCAGGCATTGACCACTCTGTTGCTGAAGTCGTATTTCCTGCAATCAAGTTTGGTGTGGTTTACCTTGAGTTTGTATCTATTGTGTGCTCTTGTATTGATATTGTATTGATAGCAGTGTTCCAATATCTCAGGGGCTGCCCCCAAAGAAGAGGGAGCCAAGCTATTCTCCAAAACACCCGAGGGCAGGACAAGAAGCAACGGGTGGAAACTAATCAAGAGAGAAGCAACTTAGAACTAAGGAGAAATTCCCTGACTGTGAGAACAATTAATCAGTGAAACAACTTGTTCCAACACTGGAAGTTTTAAAAAAGATGTTGGATAACCATTTGTCTGAAGTGGTGTAGAGTTTCCTGCCTAAGCAGGGGGTTGGACTAGAAGACCTCTAAGGTCCCTTCCAACTCTGTTATTCTATTCTATTCTATTACTTATGTCGTGTCCGGCGCAGGAAGGAAGCTCGGAGTCAGTGACAAGTTCAGCTCTTTATTGTGCTCCAGTACATGCTTGGGGAAAGGAAGGAAAAACCCCGGCTTTTATTTCCAAGCCGCGGCGGCCCGCGGCCAATGACATCGTTTCGAATCTCCCGCTCTTGGCTCGACCAATAGCAGGAGATTCTTAACGGACCAATCCGGGCGGCTTGCCCGACCAATCCGGTTGCCGCGCGCTTTAGCCAATCGCAGCGCGGGGTTTGCAAGTATGTTAATTCTTTGTACAGAACACCCCTCCCCTCTTGGTTCGTTCCTACGCAACGTAGTCCCGTAAGTAGGCGGGGCTCCGTACTTGTCTACTGGACCTGCGCAGGTCAGTTGTTTCCTGGTTCCCGGCCTGTTCGGTCGGGGTTTTTGTTGCTCTCAGTCTATTTGATGGAATCGTCTGGAGTGTGGGCCTGCTGCTGCAGCTCCCTCCCGGTCTACCCGGGTTGGTCGAGCTGCGGCTTTTGCCGCTCCCGCTTGGTCTTTCCGGGCTGGTCGAGCTGGCTTGGCTGCTTTTCCTTGGTGCGGCTTCGAGTTGGCTGATATCTGGTGAGTATAGTTGGTTGTGTTCTATTCTTTCTTGGTCCCCTGTATTTTCCCTCCCCCCTTGGTTAGTGTTAATGGGGTTGTCTGTGTTTGCTTGCGTGTCGGTTGTGTTTTTTATTCGAGATCTTAACTGATCTATGTGGCGTTTCCATGCTTGTCCGTCCGTTGTTTGTAGTCTGTATGAATGGGGACCTGTTATTTGGGTTATAGTTGCCGGTACCCATAGTGGGTCTCCGGTAAGGTTTTTTGCGTAGACTGCATCGCCTGGTTTAAATGCCCGGTGTTTGCTTGATGAGTCCGGGGGCTTCTCCGGGTTGTATGTGGGGTGCAGTCTGTCAAGTGGGGACCTTAGTTTCCTCCCCATCAGTAATTCTGCCGGGCTTTTGTTTGTTGTCGTGTTAGGGGTTATATGTTGTATTAGAAGCAGTTTATTTTTTTTTTCCTGTATATTCCCGTGCTCGATTTTCTGGATGGTTTTCTTTGTGAATTGGACCATCCGTTCTGCCCTACCGTTGGCCGCCGGATGAGCCGTCGCTGTCAAGGCATGTCGTATGCCCTTTTCTGCTAGGAATTTTTCGAATTCCAGCGAGGTGAATTGGGGCCCGTTGTCCGACACGACGACATCAGGAAGGCCGTGGGTCGCGAACAGTTTATTTAGTACCCTGGTGACGGCTTCAGTTGTGGTGGTTTTCATGTCGCTTACCTCCAGCCAATTGGAGTAAGCGTCCACCGTGATGAGGAATGTGTGCCCCCTTGTGGGACCGGCAAAATCTATATGTACTCTAGACCATGGTCCCCTGGGGGTCTCCCATTCTAATATTGGCGCGGCAGGGGGATTTGGTCTGGTTTCTTGGCAGCGTGAACACCTGGCCACCCACCCTTCAATTTCTTTGTCTATGCCTGGCCACCACGTGTAACTTCTGGCCAAGGCTTTTGTTCGTACGATGCCTGGGTGCCCGTCATGCAGAAGTTTTAACACTTTCCCTCGCAACTTCTCTGGTACGACCACCCTGTCCCCCCATAACAAACAACCTTTCTGTAGCGATAGTTCGGTTTGCCTGTTTCTGAAGGGTTTGAATGATTCGTCGTTGTCTTTTTCCGGCCACCCTTTCTCTACCCAGTGCAATACCTGCGCCAGACGTTTGTCTTTATTTGTTTCTCGGGCAATGTCTGACGCGGTTATGGGCAGATCGGGTAGCGCCTCTATGCTGAGGGTGGTCGTCGTGGGTGCTGGGTCGTCGTCGAGGTCGGGTAATGGTGAACGGCTTAGTGCGTCTGCATGGGTGATTGTCTTACCGGGGCGGTGTATGAGCCGGTAGTCGTAAGCGGCGAGGAATTCGGACCACCTTGTCATCCTGGGGGATATGATGTTCGGTGTGGCCCTGTTTCCCGCCAGGATTCCTAGCAACGGTTTGTGATCTGTGATAATTGTGAATCGACGGCCGTAAAGATACTCGTGGAATTTCTTTACGGCTGCGACGATGGCAAGGGCTTCCTTGTCTAGTTGGCTGTAGTTTCTTTCTGGCTTGCTAAGTGTTCTTGAGAAAAATGCAATGGGTGCTTCTTTTCCGTCCGTTAGGGTATGGCTGAGGACGGCACCGACGCCAAAAGGTGAGGCGTCGCATGTGACGGTAAGGGGTAGAGTCTCGTTGTATTGTATGAGGACGGCGTCCGAGGTTAGCAGGTCTTTTGTTTTCCTGAATGCGGTTTCCTCACGCGTCCCCCAGGACCATTTTGTTGTTTTATCCAGTAGCCTATGCAAGGGCTCCGCCGCGGTTGCCTTTTGGGGTAAGAACACGTTATAAAAATTGAGTAGTCCCAGAAATGCCTGTAACTCTGTCTTGTTTTTGGGGGTCGGGGCTTCCTTGATGGCTTTTACTTTGTCCCTGGTCGGGTGGATGCCATGTCGGTCTAGGAGGTATCCCAGAAACTCGACTTTCTCTGTGTAAAGTTGGCATTTTTCCCTTTTCACTTTTAAACCGGCCCCTTTGAATTTCTCTAGTACTTCCCTTAGGCGACCCTCTAGTTCTTCCCGGTTGGTTGCTGATACTAGTACGTCATCGAAGTAAGGGACCACCCCTTTTATTCCTTGTAGGAGTCTCTCCATGAGGCTTTGAAAAATCCCCGGGGCCACGCTGACTCCAAACTGGAGTCGGTTACAACGAAACGCCCCCTGGTGGGTAACAATAGTCTGTGCTTCGGCGGTTTCGTCATCGACCGGCAGCTGCTGATAGGCTTGTGCCAGGTCGAGCTTCGCGAAGACTTTGCCCCCCCCCAGTGAGTGAAGTAGATGTTGCACGACTGGGACGGGGTATGCGCTTTGTTGCAGGGCGCAGTTGAGGGTGGCCTTATAGTCCCCACAAATCCTTATTGACCCGTCTGGCTTAACTGGGGTGACTATTGGGGTCTCCCACCGGGCGTGATCAATTGGCTGCAGAACCCCCTGTTTGACGAGCTTGTCAAGCTGCTCGTCTATTTTCCCCCGAAGCGCGAAAGGCACCCGCCTCGGCTTTAGGCGGATGGGGTTGACGTTTGGGTCTAAACTGAAAGAGATAGGGGGTCCCCGGTACTTGCCTAAGGTGCCGTCGAATACTTCCTGGAAGTCCTTAGCCAGCTGCTGTTCCCAGTCGGTTTCCTCAGTGCGGTTTATCCCGGTGACCCCGATGCCCAATGGTGCGAACCATTGGAGTCCCAGGAGGCTTGGTCGGTTCCGGTCCACTATTGTGATGGGAAGTTTTGCGGTGCGGTCCTTGAAGGCTACGTTGAACTGTCCGGTCCCGATGACGGGGATGCGGTTCCCTTGGTAGTCTTTGACTATCAATCTTTGGTTCTCTAGCTCAGCCTTGTGGAGATTTGGTACTAGTCGCTTGATTTCTTCCCAGGCGATCATGGAAAGGTAGGACCCGGAGTCCACCTCCATGCGGCAAAGTTCGCCCTCGATGCTTACTTCCACGTAGACCTTACGGGTATCGTTGGTCTCGGCGTGGCCAATTGTGAGTGTCTGGTGGGTTTCCTCCCTCTGTTGGTCTCCCCCGTTTCGTCGGCCCCGGCTGTCCCTATTCCAACGAGTGTCGGGTTGGTGCTCTCGGTTCCTGGGGAAGGTGTTGTCTCGCTGCCGGTTGCTCGGCTCTCGGCGTCGGGGGCTGTAATTTTTCCGAAGCCGGCAGACTCGGGCGATGTGGCCCCTCTTGTTGCAATTCCGACAGGTCGCGTCGAAAAAACGGCAGTCTGCTCGGTAGTGGTTGCCCCCGCACCCCGCACACTGGGTCCCCGACTTACGACCTCGTTGGTCTCGTCGTGTCTGGAGCCGATGGACGTCTTCTTCTTCTCCTTCGTCTGGGGTGTCCGAGGCGGAGTCCAGGTTGCCATGGTGTGTGGCGGTTTCTCGGCGGTTAGCCTCGGGGTTGTCGGTGCGGTCCCCGTTCTCCGCTTTCCGTAGTCGAGCTGCCGATTTCTTGGTGGCTTCGGCGGCGGACGCTTCTGCCAGGGCGACATCGAGACTGATGTCCCCCTTTGCCATTAGACGGCTTTTCAGCGCCTGGTCCCGGAGACCTAGGACCACGCGGTCTCGGAGGACGTCGTCTAGTTCATGGAATTCGCACAAACCCCCGAGGTCCCTTAGAGCGGCTATGAAGTCGTTTATGCTCTCGTCCTGCCGCTGATTCCGCCGGTAGAATTCGTCTCGTCGGATGAGGATGGGCACGGTAGGAGCGTAGTGGTTTTTTAGCAATGGCGCAAGGTCGGCCCAGTCCATCGTCTTTACGTCGGCGGGATTGGCGAGGGCTTTCGCCATTTTGAACACTGCGGGCCCGCAGTGTGTCAGGAAAACAGCCCTTTTCTTGTTTCCGTTGGCATCCTTCAAGTTGTTACTCTCGAGGTACATCTGGAAACGATCAGCGTACGATTCCCAGTCCTCGGCAGTCGGGTTGAATTGTGCGGGCGGAGTGAGGCCGGCCATCGTGTTGGTCTTTGTCTTCCTCCGGACACGTGCTTGGTGGTTCCTTCTTGTATCCCACCTTCGTCGCCAGTGTCGTGTCCGGCGCAGGAAGGAAGCTCGGAGTCAGTGACAAGTTCAGCTCTTTATTGTGCTCCAGTACATGCTTGGGGAAAGGAAGGAAAAACCCCGGCTTTTATTTCCAAGCCGCGGCGGCCCGCGGCCAATGACATCGTTTCGAATCTCCCGCTCTTGGCTCGACCAATAGCGGGAGATTCTTAACGGACCAATCCGGGCGGCTTGCCCGACCAATCCGGTTGCCGCGCGCTTTAGCCAATCGCAGCGCGGGGTTTGCAAGTATGTTAATTCTTTGTACAGAACAACTTAGACCCTCTTTTTATTTAACTAGACATACCCACTTCCTGCAACCGTTCTTTGTATGTTTTAGCCTCCAGGCCCCTAATCATCTTCGTTGCTCTTCACCACACCCTTTCCAAAATCTCAACATCTTTTTTTATACAATGTGGTGAGCCAAATTGGATGCAATATTCCAAGGGTGGTCTTACTAAGGCTTTATAAAACATTCAAGAGGGCAGACCTCTCTTTCCCAGGAAATGAAAACTTCAGGGCAGCAGCAAGACAAACGTTGCATTTTCCAGCCTGCAGAGTTATAATTAATAGAGATAATTGCAAAAGTCATCCGTATCCTCGGCCTTATAGCTACTCAGTCCTCTCGTGGGATTTTTCACACTCTCTTGCCCAGGGCAGCAGCACCTTTTTCTGGAGGGCTGCTCAGAAAAAAAAAAAAAAAAAAGCAGCAGCAGCCCTTCAACATCTGCATGTACCAAATTACAGACTTGACAGCTGGAAAGCAAAACACTCTAAACCTTTAATTGCTGTTTTGTTAGATCCCCGAGCAGCCACCGAAACAAAAAAATGCTGTTCTGTCACCTATTTGTGGATGGGAGCGTGAATGGAGAGATTGATGGCAGGTGGGGAGGAAACTCAGAGGGTTTGGGGGGTGGAATTGTAAAAGGGTGTGAAGGGGATGGGATCGAAGGGGTGGTCCTGAAGATTACAAAATATCCTCCCCCCCCCCCCCAACCCCAAAGATTCAGGCAATGACAGCATCTGGCTGACTTTGTCTGCGCTCCAAAAATAAACAGATTGAGCCGGGTTAAGATGTTTGCCAAGTCTTTGGAAAGTTGGTATTAGCATACTGGAGTGTAAACATTGGAAACATAAACTGGAATGTGACGATGCTAAACAAACACAAGCTCAGAGAGGACCAAGGACCTTACAGTCCTCCTCCTCCTCCTCCCTGCGAACCCCATTGCATTCTAACTCTGATGGTGTTACCTCGTTGGGTAATGAAACATCTACAATCTGATGAATAGAAGTACTAGGGGTGACATGATAGCAGTGTTCCAATATCTATGGGGCTGCCACAAAATGATCTGCTACAATGTCCTCCCCATCAATGACTACTTCACCTTCAACCACAACAATACAAGAGCACACAACAGATACAAACTCAATGTTAACCACTCCAAACTTGATTGCAGAAAGTACAACTTCAGCAACCGAGTTTGTCAATGCCTGGAATGCACTACCTGACTCTGTTGTTACATCCTCTGACTCCCAAAACTTTAACCTCCAACTATCCACTATTGACCTCACCCCATTCCCAAGAGGTCTGTAAGGGGCGTGCATAAGTGCACCACCTTCCCTGTCCTATTGTCCCCATTTATTTGTACCTATTTCCTGTATTCTTACAAGTTTATACTTATACCTATTATTTTATTTATTTATTTATTTATTTATTTAATTTATTTGATTTGCCAATTGTTTACAAGATAATAAGTATAAGTGTATACATAGTTGTGAATACATGAAATGGGTACATATAAGAAAAATAAAAGAAGAATAAGAGAAACAATAGGACAGGGACGGTAGGCACGTTGGTGCGCTTATGCACACCCCCTGATCTTGCAAGTGATTGACAAATAAACAAATAAATAAATAAATGAACAAATAAATAAATAAAATAAATAAACGAAGAGGGAGTCAAGCTATTATCCAAAGCTCCTGAAGGCAGGACAAGAAGCAATGGGTGGAAACTCATCAAGGAGAGAAGCAACCTAGAATTAAGAAGACATTCCCTGACAGTGAGAACAATTAATCAGTGGAACAACTTGCCTCCAGAAACTGTGAATGGTCCAACACTGGAAGGTTTTAAGAAGAGATTGGACAACCATTTGTCTGAAGTGGTGTAAGGTTTCCTGCCTAAGCAGGGGGTTGGACTAGAAGACCTCCAAGGTCCCTTCCAACTATTTCTATTCTATTCTATTCTATTCTATTCTATTCTATTCTATTCTATTCTATTCTATTCTATTCTATTCTAATTTCATTGTATTCTATCCTACCCTATTATTCTAGTCTACTCTAGCACCAAGGACCCAACAGTCGTCCTCCTCCTCCTCCTCCTCCTCCTCCTCCTCCTCCTCCTCCCTCTTCCTCTCCCCTGCAAATATTACTCCATTCTAGCCCTGGTAATATTACCTAGTTGGACAATGAACATCTAACAGAAGACAACCAAGCTCAGAGAGCACCAAGGTTCCCACAGTCTTCCTCTTCCTCTTCGTCCTCCTGCCTCCCCCAACAAAACCCATTCGTTTCTAGCACTGATGATGTTACCTAGTTGGATAATGAAACATCTACAAGAAATCAACCAAGCTCAGAGAACACTAAGAATCTCACAGTCTAACTCCCAGCTAACAAATATTGTCTTCTATTTGTATAAATACCGTGTTTCTCATATAATAAGGCCGGGTCTTATTTTTTTTTGAGCCCCGAAAAAATTGCTAGGCCGTCTTTTTGGGGGTGACTTAATTCCCCCCCTTGCATCTTCGGGCGGGCGGCGACAGTTTGGATGTTGACCTCGGCGTTGGTGGGGCACTTCGTATCGGGGTCAACGCAGGCAGCATCATATCCGGGTGTGCAACAAAAGTACTTCCTAACAGCAAGCCCCCCCCCACCATTCCCCCCCATTTCGCATGTTTTAATATAGGCGTTAATTTGGGGGGAGGGGCTTAATTTCATTTCATGCCTATAAAACATGCTGGGACTTCCTATTGGGGGAGGCCGTATTGTTGGAGAAACAGGGTATTGCCAGAAGTCTCATTGGGTTTTTTTGGGGGGGGGCAGCTTTATAAATCTTATAAACAAACAAATATACTTCATCTTGAGTTCTGCAAACAATGGAAAAAGACCTAACTGCTTTAATGATTCAAAAAAAGTTCCTGTGTGCATACCCCATGTGCCCCTTTACCAGCAGAGGTGGTATTCCGCAGGTTCTGACCAGTTCTAGAGAACCGGTAGCAGAAATTTTGAGTAGTTCCGGAGAAAATTTTGAGTAGTTTGGAATCCCACCTCTGACTGGCCCCGCCCCCATCTCTCCTCTGCCTCCCATTGAGTCCCAGCTGATCGGCTGGGTCTTCTTTGGTTGCCCTGCACAGGAGAACGGAGCTGGAAAGCAGGTTAATGGGGTGGGGAGGGAAGGGGGATTTTCAGTCTCCTTCCCCTGCCACGCCCGCCAAGCCATGCCCTCAGAAAATTTTTTGAATCCCACCACTGTCTCAAAGCCTTTGTAACAGTGCTACTGGTTAGGACACAGAAGAGGAGACCATGAGGAGATCTTCAGATCGCACATTTCCAAATCAAGTTTTGGAAAAAAGCAGCGACAAAATCCTTTCTGTATTTTACCCAGAAAAAAAATACATGGACGTGTCCAGCAGCCAAATGCGAATGGAAGACTTGATTCCTACGCTCACAAAAGAAAAGATTGGTAGTATTGTTATTATTATTTTGGCCTGCAATTTTCCACCCTCTTCCCCAGGAAGGCAGAAAAATATCTCTTAGATTGGTTGACTCAGACCTGTTAGTTCATCAAACCTTTCATTATCTGTCCTGATTGACAGAGGATCTTCAATATCTTAAGAAGGTCTGTCTGAGACTGACCGGTTTTTCAGCTACGCAGCAGAAACCTCTCATCTGATAGAATTCTGAATTAATGCTGGAATTCTATGTAAAGCACTCACAACAGTTGCCTTCCAGGCTGCTCTGAATACATATTTAAAAATATAGACTATATTGGGGGGGGGATTGCATTTCTGATCTGTTTTCACCATTAGAAAGTCTTTTTCTGATGCTCAGTTCAAATCAGCCTAGCTTTGTTATAACAGAGGAGGAATTTTGTTCTTTTGTGCAACGTTCTTTTAGGATTTAAAGGGTCTTTCTTACTGTGTTAGCCTTTTGAGTTAGTCCAGACAAAGAGAAGATGTGAGTACTAATACGGCATTTATTGTAAGATTACAGTAACAGAATCAGAAAGCATTTTAGCCTCCACTTTCCTGAAAATGAGTTCTCCAAGCATTTTTGGAATTAACTTGGTTTAGGATGCTTACAGTTTCCCATAGTGAAAACGATGGCTGAACATGTTAGAGAATTTCTGGAAACTTGACAGTCAAATCAGCCATCGACAGGCACACTGAGATTAACCATTTTTACACACCATTCAAAAGAGACAATTAAAATGTCATTAAGGTTGGATGCCCCTGTTCCAGAAAGAGGTCAAAATATTTTTATTTGGACACGCTTTCACGGTCTCAGTTTGTCTGGTGGTGGGTGTTTTTTTGCTCAATGCTTCAATCAATGAATCAATCAGAATAGAGGTGGAAGGGACCTTGGAGGTCTTCTCGTCCAACCCACTGTTCAAGTAGAAGACCCTCTACCATTTCAGATAGGTGGCTGTGCAGACTTTTATTAAAAAACTCCAGTGATGGAGCCCCTACAACTTCTGGAGGCAAGCTGTAATTGTCCTCACTGTCATGAAATTTCTCCTTAATTCCAGATTGTTTTTATCCTTGATTAGTTTCCATCCATTGTTTCTTCTCTTGCCCTATGGTGCTTTGGAGAATAGCTTGACTCCTTCTTCTTTGTGGCAGCCCCTGAAATAATGGAATACATACTGCTATGATGTCACCCCTAGTCCATCTTTTCCTCTTCTCTTGGCTTTTTGTGATACTATGACTATCACTAAGTGTTGTATTTTATGACTTCTGATGAATGTATTTTTATGATGACTATGATCATGATGTATTACTTACAGCTTTTATGTACACTGAGAGCTTATGCACCGAAGACAAATTCCTTGTGTGTCCAATCACACTTGGCCAATAAAGAATTCTATTCTATTCTATTCTATTCTATTCTATTCTATTCTATTCTATTCTATTCTATTCTATTCTATTCTATTCTATTCTATTCTATATTCTATTCTATTCTATCCTACCCTATTATTCTATTCTATTCTATATTCTATTCTATTTTCTATTCTATTCTATTCTTGTTTGATTTCATTCTTTCTCTTTCTGTTTTTGGTTAGGCAATAATGGGTGCCTGGGGGCCAGTTAGAAGAACTACAAAACTACAAAAGGCAAGAAAAACCAAACGCACAGGTACAGTATAGGTGAAACTTGGCTTAATGCCAGTACCTGCGAGAGGGATCTTGGAGTCCTAGTGGACAATCATTTAAATATGAGCCAGCACTGTGCGGCAGCTGCCAACAAAGCCAACACAGTCCTGGGCTGCATCACCCGAGGGATAGAATCAAGATCACGTGAAGTGTTAATCCCATTTTCTAAAATTTAAGTTCAAGATTTGCAACCACCCCAAAACATCCAAAAAAAACAACAACAACAGAAAAAGATGCATTATAAAAAAAACCAAAGTAAAATGTGCTTCACCTTGTGTGTAAACGCTGTTGTGCTATTGGTTGTGGGGTTTCTCTTCCCTTGTTACCTGTTTTGTACAGGGGGGGATTCAAAAATCCCAGCAACTGCTTCGCTGCCCAGTTGCTGGCTGGGCGTGACCATGGTGGACATGGCCTACCAGAACTTCCTGTTTCTGGCTTCCCGTGGGCCTCCAGAGCCCCGGGGAGATTGTTTTCACTCTCCCAAGGGTCCAGAGGCCTCCCTCAGGCCTCTGGGAGGGTGAAAACAGCCTCCCCTGGCCTCTGGAGGCCCACCGGAAGCCAGAAATAGGTCCATTTTGCCACTTCTGGTTTTTCTGGGAAGGCTGTTTTTTTGCCCTCCCAAAGGTCCAGAGGCCTCCCCTGGGCCTCTGGGAGGGAGAAAATGGCCTCCTCCGGGCTCTGGAGGCCACCTGGAAGCCAGAAACAGGGCCATTTTCTGGACTTTTAGAAGGCCTGTTTCCCCCATCCCAGAGCCTCCGTGTGGACCCTGCACTTACCTCCACCGAAAATGGGCTGCCTGGAGACTCCTGGAAGTGGCAGGGTCGGGGCAGGGTGGGGCCAGCCGGTCGGTTGAAATACTGATTTGGCAAACCAGCTGTAACTTTAACATCCAGTTCACCCGAACTGGTAAAATCCCATCCCTGGTTTTGTATCAGCATTTGGTTTCCTTGCCACTGGCCATTTTGACTTACTCCCCCCCCCATCTCCCCATGGCTGACTTTCGCATCAGACAGATCAAAAAACAGGCATAGTAAAATGCTTGGTAAAAGAAAAGGTTATGTATGAAAAAGAAGCAAAACAACAAGAAGAAAAGATTGAAAAGATGAAAGCTGAAGATGGAGATAACTGTGCGATTAAAAAAGCAGACCGAGATCTTGCAAGAATCTTGAAGGATGATTCCTGATTGCCAACGCCGACTTGAAGCTGTACATTCTGACTTTGTTTGACTATTAGAAAATGAAAAAGAGTACCTTGTATCATACATGGTGGTTATACCCTGAAGCGAAAAAGTATTGGAAGAAAATACAAAAGTGGTTACGGGAACTAACACGAAGTCAAATAGAATTTGCTCTGGAATTATTTCTCCTAGGGATATAACTAAAGGGAAATATAATAAAAGAACAAAATATATGGTGTTACATATAATAACAGCAGCAAGAATTGCCTTTGCGCAGTGTTGGAGGAAAGATTGCATACCATCCGAAGGTCTAGTAATTTAAAAAAATTGATTGCGTGGAAATGGATAAATTGACTATAGAGTTAAAAGGAAAAGAAGATTCGGAATATTATGCAATATAGGAGAAATGGTACAATTGGATAGATAATAGAAATAAGAAAAGGAAATATATACAATAGAAGTAGAAGGTATAGAAATAGAATGTATAAATTGTATCAGACATGAAATGTAGTTGTATAAAAAACATCACAATACTGTTTAATATATGATTGAGATATGTAAAAAGGAAAAAATCCAATAAAATATATAAAAAAGAAAATGAAAAAGAGTTGGAAGAAACTGAAGAATATAAAGGTGTACAATCAGTACTGGGATTGATAAAGTTAGAAGCCTAGACTGATTTTTTTCATTACGTAATGGATATGCTTCAATGTTGAGTCAGTTTGACACTTTTTACAGTTTGGTCATTGCTGTAGATTTGTTCTACCGTGTTTCTCCAACAATACGGCCTCCACCAATAGGAAGCCCCAGCATGATTTATTGGCATAAAATCAAATTAAGCCCCTCCCCCCAAATTAAGGCCCATATTAAACATGCGAAATGGGGGGGGGAATGGCGGGGGGGGGCTTGCCGTTTGGAAGTACTTTGTTGCATGCCCGGATATGGTGCTGCCTGCGTTGGTGGAGCACTTCATATCGGGAGACCTTCCGCCACCGTTAATTTCCCTTCTCCCTTGCTGCCGTAGCGTTACAGCAACGC
>NW_020717243.1:84983-95901 GCF_900518725.1 Notechis scutatus
CCATGAATTTGTGGATTAAGCCAGGTTTCAGTAAAACAAAGAACAGCTGAATTATGAAAATCAGAATTCCATCTATTTAAGAGATGAATTTCATCCATCTTGTCAGCCAGTGAGCGTAAATTAATCAGAAAGATTGAAGGTGTTGAAAGTCTGTCAAAGTGCCTTTCTTCGAGGATTCGACTTTTCCCGCTGGGAGAGTTCTGGTTCAAGGATTCAGACAACTGCTTGAAAGCCGGATCTTTTTATTTTCAGGAAGGCGAGAGACAGCGCGGCTGCGTTCCTGGGGCTAGCTAGCTAACTTCGAGTGGTAAGTCCCTGGTTCTTTATACTTTTTTCCTCCCTTTGTGTGTGAATGTTCATTTAGTGTTTAATGTTTAATGTTTAGATATTAAAATCCTGTCAGAGTTTAATTTTCGCCAGAAGGCATACTTAGCAAGGTGCGGAAAATAAACTCTGCGGGGCGGCTTGATTGCCTTATCGGTTCTTTTTTTTAATCTCTTTTACCTTTATAATGGGTTTTTCTATTTGTTTTCTGGCAATCTCCTGTCTGTTTCCTATGTAATTTATTCTGTGTCTTTTGTCTGTTTGTTTTGCTGATTTGGCATGTCCTGTAAGAATTTTCTTTTCCTTGTTTCCCTAGCTTTCTTAATTACTTGGCTTTTGTCTAGGGGGCTTCTTTCAATACTATTTTATTAAATCTCTTTTCCTATGCAAGTTTGTTCTATGGCTGGCCTGATGTTCCCCTCGGGCTTTTCCTGCTTAGGTGTCACCACTGTCCTCATGAAGTTCCCTTTCCACAAAGGGAGAGGAGTTTTTTCCCCCTATTCCTTAGTCTGTTTAAAATTCCCGCTCGTTTACCTCGTCTCCTCTTCCGGCGTGGTCGCTTCTTTGCTTTCTTTGTTGTAATCCACAGCACCAGGGAATTGGTTAGAATCTCCTCTGTGTTTGCAAAGACAGGTGGGGGTGGGGAATCAGAATCTGCCAACCTAGCAGTTCGAAAGCATGTAAAAAAATGCAAGTAGAGAAATAGGGACCCCTTTGGTGGGAAGGTAACAGCGTTCCGTGCACCTTCGGCGTTTAGCCATGCCGGCTACATGACCATGGAGACATCTTCGGACAGTGCTGGCTCTTTGGCTTTTGTAACGGAGATGAGCACTGCCCCCTAGAGCTGGAAACGACTAGCATGTATGTACGAGAAGAACATTTACCTTTAAACAGAGGCTGGATATACTCAAATAACCATGTGGTAGTTAAGGGAATCCAACATATCCAGTGGCCCTTTGGTGTTAGTTTTGTGTTGGAAAATGGCAAAAAAAAGAAGCCACAAATCACAATCCTTGGTTAATGCTGCAACCAATTGCCAAGTGCTCAAAATGTGATCACATGACTGCAGGTGGAGAGGGATTGTGGCAGTCATAACTTTGAGAATGAATACGGGTTTTTTAAAGTCCATCATAACTTTGAATTGTTGTTAAGTGAAAGGGCATAAATGGAGGACTCTCAGCATTGGGCAAAAGATTGGACTACATGATGTCCAAAATTCCTTCCAATCCTTACCTTAGACGAGAATATTGGTGGTTTGAGGGTGATCTCTGAGGTAACATCATCAATGCAAAACCCCTCACTTCTAGCACTGATGATGTTACCCAGATTACAGATAACACATAACCAGAGTTGGAAGGGACCTTGTAGGTAATCTAGTCCAACCCCCTGCCCAAGCAGAAGACCCTACCCTATTTCTGACAGATGGCAGTCCAGTCTCTTCTTGAAAGCCTACAGTGATGAAGCTCCCCACAACCTCTGAAGGCAACTTCTGTTCCATGGGTTGATTGTTCTCACTGTCAGAAAATTTCTCCTTATTTCCAGGTTGAATCTCTCTTTGTTCAGTTTCCATCCATTATTCCTTGTCTGGCCTTCAAGTTTTCTAGAAAATAGCTTGACCCCTTCCTCCTCTCTGTGGCAGCCCCTCAAATATTGGAAGACTGCTATCCTGTCTCCCCTGGTCCTTCTCTTCACTAGACTAGCCAGGCCCAGTTCCCGTAACCGTTCATCACATGTTTTAGGCCTCCAGTCCCCTAATCATCCTGGTTGCTGTTCTCTGCGCTTTTTCTAGAGCATCAACATCTTTTTTTTATAGAATGGTAACCAAAACTGGATGCAGTACTCTAGGGTTTGGCCTTACTAAGGCTTCATAGAGTGGTATTAGTACCTCCCTTGATCTCAATTGCATCCCTCTGTTAATGCAATTTAGGATTGCATTGGCTTTTTTGGCGGCTGCTGCCCAAAGATGAGTAATAAAATGTCTGGAAGAAAACAAGCAAGATCAGAGACAGCCAAGGACCTCACTGTCATCCTCCTCCTCCTCCTCCTCCCTTCAAGTGGACTTTCTGGTTTTTCTTTAAAGATGTTTTGCTTCTCATTCAAGAAGCTTCTTGCATGAGAAGCGAAACATCTTCAAAGAAAAACTAGAAAGTCCAGTTGCCTCTAGAAAAAGCACTTTTGGGACAACCACGGTCTGGAGGACTGAGAATCTCCCTAGACATCTTCCTCAGGTGGTTCTTGACTTACAACCATTCCTTTAGTGACTGTTTGAAATTAGAAACACATCGAAAAAAATGGGTTTATGACCATTTTTCACACTTATGACCATTGCAGCATCCCCATTGGTCATGAGATCAAAATTCAGATCAAAATTCAGATGCTTAGAACTGACTCACATTTATGCTGCGTCTCGGGTCATGTGATCCCTTTTTACAATCTTCTGACGAGCCGGATTCACTTAACAACTGGACTGCCAACCTAACTGTGGCAAGAAAGGTCTCAAAAATGGAGCAAAATTCATTTCACAATTGTCTTGCTTTGCAGTGGAAATGTTGGGTTCTCTTGTGTAAGTCAAGGACTTACCTGCATTCAGACACCATAAAAAATTCACAGTATGAGTAGTATGAGTGGTTTAGAAATAAAAAGAAAATAAAACAGCAATTAGGAAAAGAATGAGGGAATATGTAAATATGTAAATATACCATAGAGAAGATTGATGTGTAAGGATAAAAGATACTGGTTTATAGCAAGAGTAAGATGTAATGGTAAAGGAATAAGTAAACATATATATATTGAAAAATGTAAGGAGATACAAAAAATGCCTTGATGTTGATAACGATGTATAAAGTTTTATTTTATGTTTTTTTTAAAAAATTTGAAACTTAATAAAATTAATTTTTTTTAAAAAAAGAAAAAAATCACGGCAGCCATGGGAGCTTCGACCCTGGCTCAATAAATCTGCAAAACCAGACCCCATTCACCAATTAATTGGGGCACGATTGCTCTGTTGCAAAGGAGGCTTTTGGGACTGAAGCATCTCAGATAAACGATCTTCTTAATCGTACGTAGGTGTCACAAGGTGGGCAGCGCTGAGCAATTTCCAGAACATCTTTCTCCCAGAAGACAATTTCTGTCCAAATAAATGTCTTTGACTTTTTGATATCTCCTTAGGAAGCACGAAGTTCTGATCTTCCTGAAATGGTTTTTTTTTTTTTTTTTGTTTCTTGTCATAAACCAGCTAGAAATGTTAGGCTTTTTACAGGTAAGTCCTCAACTTACAGGCCACAGTTGAGCCCCAAATTTCTGTTGCAAAGCAAGACAGTGGTTTAGTCACTAGAAGACCTCCAAGGTCCCTTCCAACTCTAATCTGATTGATTGATTGATTGAGTGAGCGAGTGAGCGATTAGATCTGGGCAACTTATTTGGGGTTTGCAGAAGTTTGCTAATTTTAGTTGATGAATTTACTTTCAGTTTGACTGTCAAATATCTAGTGGAGACACTGATTCTCAGACCATCATGGATTTTGTTAATAGTTTGAAGCAGGAGTGTCAAACCTGATTTCATTGAGGGCCACATCAGAGTTGTGTTTGACCTTGGTGGGGCCAGGGTAGGCACAGCCAGCTCGATGTCACTCGTCAGGCGTGCTTGGGGTGGCCCAAGCACTCTTGCCAGTGAAAATGGGCTTCCGAGCTCCGTTTAAGGCTGTGACAGCCTCCTGCAACCCCCTGCCAGTGAAAACAGCGCTTGAGTGTGCTGCCCACGGCCCTTACGAGCTCTGTTTTCAGCTGGGATGGCCTCCTGCAACCCTCTGCCAGCAAAAATAGGGCTCAGGTGTCAGGATTCCAGCAATCGCTCTAATTAATTCATGAGCCAAACTTCACAGGATTCATTACAGGCGACACGCTGGCCCTGCCCTGTATGAAGCCAACTCTGGCCTACGTCATTTACAGTCCCCTGAGACCCCGTTTCTCCCCCTGGGTATCTCATAAACCAGATTCTTCCATTGAGCACCTTCACGGGCTGGGTGTCATCATTCACGTTCTCCAATGAAATATATTCGTGGGCAAAAGCTCCGGTATTTTAGTTACAATCTTTTAAAGATAAGAGTTGGAATGTACTTTCGCTTTCAACTGCTCTTCCAGATTTCCTTTCTCCCACCCCCACCCTCTTTTTTATGGCAACTACTAAAACAGGCATAGGAATGTTTTATGAGTTCACATCAGGAGGGCCGCATGCAGCCCTCCCGAGCTGCATTTTTTGCTGGCAGAGGCGCTGCAGGCCGGTTTCCAGGGTGGCTCCATGGGCCAGATGTATCCCTCAGGCCTTGAGTTTGACACCCCTGGTTTAAGGGAAGATGGAAACAGTATAGAGAATAAAATATATTTGCGTATAAAACTTTTCACACCCCTTTTCATAGGGAGACCTCACATTCTCTGAATACTCTAATCCGTTGCTTTTAAATGATCTTCCAACTCGATTGCTTATTGGAAAAGGTAAACTGAGGCAGAACCTAGGGCCAGATTTGGCCCTCACATGTGCTGCCCCACTCACTCACACGAACATGTAAGTGTGGTTTATAGAGAGTTTATTGGTGTTCCCCAGCAGTTCCTTTCACCCAGCCTCAAAATTGTCCCAAATAAATCCAGCCACCAGCAGGCCAAGATTAGTCCACAAAACAAATGAAAAGTTGCTTCAACAAGTCCACTAAACAAACTTCATTCCACCAGGAGAAACAGAAAGTACATCCCCAAGAGCTCTCTTGGCAAGAGAAATTCAGAGTCTCCAAGGCAGGAAGCACAGGGAACAAACAAACAGAGCCATAAACCAAACACATTCCCAGCAACACCTCCCTCTGTCTGCTGTGATAAATGGCTTTCCGGTACACCCATCAAAATGGGCGGGGCCTTTTCTTGAGCAATCTGGCAGATCTCCATTGCTATTGGCTTTTCTCTGCTTTGTGTGCTCTCGGATCTACCATGGAAGGCAGCTCCTCCCCATCCTCTTCACTGAGCAGCAAGCTGTCCCAGCCCGAAGCCTGTAAATCTTTTTTGACCGGCAGTTTAGAATGATTAATTAACGCAGTTCTTGACATGCCAGATGGAATGAGTTCCCTCAACAGACACGCCGTCTCTCCTCTGTAGGCCTTTTTTTTTTTTTCCCCAAAAAAGGAATAAATGTCTATTGAGTAATAAAAGCTGAAAGATAGATTAACCGAATCCCAAGGCCTCTTAGAACAGTAGAGTTCTTGGAAAGCTATATTTTATTAGTGTTGTTTCTCTTTTTCAATCAAAGAAACTTCAGTCCCCAAAGAACCAAACTTATTGAAACATGCATTGCTGTACGTAGAATTTAGAAACTGAATGATTCTACTGCTTTTCCTTAAAATATGATGAGCTTACTTGCAGTCCTTGAAATTGCTTTTGTAGGTCTCGATAAAATCTTAACGAGAAAAGAAAAGAAAAGATTGTTCCTTTTTTGCCTCTTTTCTCCTTTCATAAGAAAGGAAGTGCTCCCTGGCTGTCCATCAACATCAGTAGAATATAGAACGTAGAATAATAGGGTTGGAGGGATCCTGGAGGTCCTCTAGTCCAACTCCCTGCTCTAGGGACTGTCCAATCTCTTCTTAAAAACCTCCAGTAATGAAGCACCCACAACTTCTGGAGGCAAGTTGTTCCACTAATTAATTGTTCTCACTGTCCAGAAATTTCTCCTTCCTTCTAGGTTGCTTCTCTCCTTGATTAGTTTCCATCTGGTGCTTCTTGTCTTGCCTTCAGGTGCTTTGGAAAATAAGTTGACCCCTTCCTTTTTGTGCCAGCCTGTCAAATAGTGGAATACTGCTATCTAGGAGTGGGCTTCAAAAATCCCAGCAACCGGTTCTCTGCCTGGTTGCTGGGTGGGCGTGGCCTACCGGAACTTCCGGGAAGGCCATTTTTTTGCCTTCTCAAGGGTCCAGAGGCTTCCCCCAGACCTCTGGGAGGGCGAAAATGGCTTCCTTTGGGCTCCGGAACTTCTGGGAGGCCTGTTTTTTGCCCTCCCCAGGTTCCGGAGGCTTTTCTCGAGTCTCCGGGAGGGCAAAATGGCCTCCCCTGGGCTCCAGAGGCCCTCTGGATGCCAGAAATGGACCCATTTCCAGCCTTCTGGAGCCTCTGGGGGGGGCATTTTTCACCCTCCTCGAGCGCCCTCCACTTACGGCCCACGTGGAGACTCCTGGGAGTGGAGGGGCCAGCGGGGCCAGCCAGGGTTGGGATTTACCAGTTTGCCGAACTGAGCAGAATCTTAGCTAGAGGATCGCCCAAAACTTACTTAACCATTGCCTTGCTCAGCAGTGCAACTTTGGGGCTCATAATTCGAGGACTATCTGTATTGTTTCCTCTAACTGGGAAAAATAAAAGGATAACATTTCTTCTAGAAATGGATGTTTTTGAGGTTGTTTGGATGACCTTTGGCAACTCTGAAACGGGAAGGTCATTTTGGCAGAGAAGGCGCCATCCATCTGCCTCTAATTGCATTTCCAAGGGCTTCCAGGAATATAATGGGACGTTGATTAAATCCACCTGTTAAAAAACCAAACAGTGATTATCAGTCTCACAAATACAGGCAGGTTTTATTTTATAGTAGAACTTCATTGGAAGCTCCTTTGATTTACTGGAAACTTCTTCCAGGTGCATTAGTGAGTGTAGTCAAGCATGGAAATATTTCAAAATTGTCAGCCATTCAGCAGCCAAACACATCGCTTCCAGTAAAGATAAACTGGATATCTCAAATTGGAGACTGCTACCAAAAAAAGAACTTCCAGAAATGCTTTGGCATTTTCGGTCCCTGCCATGATGTTATTTATTGGAGCTTTGATAGATGTCCCATGATTTATACATCGTTGTTCAGGAACCGCACGGTAGGAGCTACAAATTTCACATACACCAAGAAGAACATGTCCGAGTACACTCATGAACTGGAATAAAGCATAGAGCATGGGACATCTAACAAGGTCAGCCAATGAATAGGCATAGCAACTAAGTCAGCCAATGAGGACTGTTTGGAAACTGAAACTAGAAGGAGCCTAGGTGTGGCTCTATATTAAGCTCTGCAGCTCTGAAGCTATGTTAAGCACTGAGTCTGTCTATTGAAGATGAAACTGCTTCTCTCCTCTGCTTGCCTGCTGAACTAAAGTGAAACTGAAGTCTGCTTCTGTTTGAGTTTGCTCCATGTTGGAGAAATCTACAACTGGTATTGCAGTTTATGTCATATTTTTATAAAGAAGTTAAATGAAGCCTCAGTCATCTATGTTTACTTTTCTGGGGCTGAATTTATGCTGCAATACTCTGAACAGAACATTTCATTAAAAGTGCTTAGAGACATCAAAAGAAATAAGATTGTGTTTAGTTCTGATCACCACGATACAAAAAAAAAAATTGCTGAGGTTCTAGAAAAAGTACAGAGAAGAGCAACAAAAATGACAAAGGATTTGGAGGCTACACCGTAGTGTCAACCCTGAACCTGTCCACAGGTGATATTCAGCTGGTTCGGACTGGTTCTGGCATACCAGTAGCGGAAATTTTGAGTAGTTCGGAGAACCACCAAAGACCACCTGTGGCTGGCCCACCCATCCCCGCTGTTACCTCTCCCATATTCCCTTGTTTTTTTTTAACTCAGCTGAAGCATGCATGTACACGCAAAGCGTTCTCATAGAACCGGTAGGAAAAATGTGGAATCCCACCACTGAATCTGGCTGAGGGCATCTTGGAGGCTTCAGAGTTGCCACACAACAGAGGGAGGAGAGAAATAGCTAGATGGGCTTTTGTAGCCAAAGCAATAAAGTTTTCCTGTGGGAACCAAAGACCTTTTATTTTTATTTATTTATTTATTTGGTTTGTCAATTGCTTACAAGATAATAGGTATAAGTAAAAACATAGTTATGAATACATGGATACATATAAGAAAATAAAAAGAAACAATAGGACAGGGACGGTAGGCATGTTGGTGCGCTTATGCACGCCCCCCTACAGACCTCTTAGGAAAGGGGTGAGGTCAATAGTAGACAGTCTAAGGTTAAAGTTTTTGGGGTTTGGGGAAGAAACCACAGAGTCAGCTTCTCACAGGTGGCTGGCCAGAGGAGTGAAGTAACCAAGCAACTGGCTAGCACCTGGATTGGGCAGTGTGACCAGTGACTTTAATTAGGTGAAAGCCACGGGAACTTCAGGGTCGGCTTTCACCAGTTGTGCCAATATGATATATCCAATAAATTGCTCTTTAAGGAATTCCCTGCCTCAAAGTTCTGTGTCAGCCTTCAAGATCTTTTCTACTGCTTTGCATCTTTTGGCTGCCATAAGTAACGGGGGGAGGGGATATGTCTGGGAAGAGAGCTGGAGGTGTTACATTCCTGTGTTGTGTAAATGAGAAGTGGGGGGGAGTATAAATTCTTGCTCTTAAGTTTCTATTCCTCGTCTAGTTTTCTTTTCTCTGCGCAGCTGCAAATCTTTATCAAAATATGTCAAGGTCAACGGACAGAGGCCTCATCACCACCTGAAGATGCTCACATGATCCTATTCACAACTTTTAATTGGAAGACTCATTTGGACTATGAGGGGTGGGAACGTTTCCAACACTTTGTAATATGTGATCTGCGCGCCTAATTTCTTAGATTCAGAATTCTATTTGATGCTACCACTTCACTTTCAGTAAAAGACATCTTTGCTCTAATCTAAAGAGTCTAAGTTTTTTCTTTCTTGAATTTTGAATGGAGCACCACCTGACATTATTCTGAATCTCACCACCAGCCCACCCGGAGAAAATATCCAGTTTTCTTCCGAGGGGGTTTGATACTGACCCGAGTGTTAAACATCTGGCGCACGGCAATCTGCTTTGCCATGCTAATCAGCTGAGCTTGAAAAACAGGATATAAAGCACAGCCTAGAACCCAGGCGGGCGGGTGGGCCCAACAGCTGATTGTCAGAGCAAACCAAACTGGTACGCCCAACAGCTGATCCTCGGAGCTACCGGTTCACCTGAACCGGGCTGAAACGGTAGAATCCCACTCCTGCTTGGAACATTGACACATAGGATGAACAGTTGTGGGAACTGGGCATAGCTAGTTGTGATGACCCGTAGTCTCCCAAAATAACCCAAAACCTCAGGGGAGGCCATTTTCGTCCCTCCCAAAGGCTCGAGGAAAGCTTCTGGAGTCCAGGGAGGGCAAACCCCCAGCCCCCAGCCCCATGGTGCAAGAGGCTGACTAAACCATGCCCACCATGGCCACACCCACCCAGCAACCGGGCGGAGAGCCCGTTGCTTAAATTTTTCAAGCCCACCCCTATCCTCATCTCCATCTCCCTTATCTACCACCGCAATGGCTGGTGGTGAACTGGGATACCCAATTCTTAAGAGCCACAGTTTGAAAAATCCATTTCCATCTCCGTTTGGGAGAAATGGACATTTCACCCAAGGAGAAAGAAAGAAAGAAAACTCAGTTCACCCAGTCACCTGTCATGTCTAAGGCGCAACGAGGACTCACAGGCTCCTGATGATCGGCCCCAAGTCACCCAGCTGCCTTTCATGCCGGAGCTCTGACACGGGCTCACTTAAGGCTTAAAGCAAAGCAACAGTCCTAGCCAAAATAACATGCTTGGAAGGGACCTTGGAGGTCTACTAGTCCAACCCAGCTGCTCTAGCAGGAGACTTCATATCGTTCCAGACAGATGATTGTCCAATCTCTTCTTGAAAACCTCAATGATGGAGCAGCCACAACTCCAGGAGGCAAGTTGTTCCACTGATTAATTGTTCTGACTGTCAGGAAATTTCTCTTTAGTTCTAAGTTGCTTCTCTCCTTGATTAGTTTCCATCCGTTGCTTCTTGTCCCCTCCTTCAGGTTCTTTTGGAGAATGGGTTGACCCCCCCTCTTCTTTGTGGCAGCCTCTGAGATATTGGAACACTTCTGTCATCCAAAACTCATGCAGAAAGTATAATTTTTCAGTACACTCACATAGCAGGAGACGAAGATAATTCCATGGACAGAATGATGAACCATTTATCATGGTTATTGAGTCAGCATAACCGTCCCTCATTAAAACAGCTGGAGATCTCTCAGTGCAAGGACAATGCTTTGACATTATCATTTTCTTTCTTAACTCCCAGAGAAGAGAACATTGAGCAATTAGGACGTATGATCCTTGGTCTTCAGAGAGAAGTTTTTCTTTTTCCGTGAATGAAGGCGAATATACGTGTTTCCTGGATAATGTTTCAGGATCCAATCTGGGTCGGTCACCGAAACCAGAGGTTTTTGTCTTCCGAGCTTTAGGACACGTGCTGGAGCCCATTTTCAAAGAACTTCTGTCTAGCCGAGTACATGCTCTGTGTGTGGTATTTAGAATAGAACTAGAAATAATAGAACCAGAAATAACAGACATAGAAATAATAGAAATAGATATAATAGAAATAGAAATAATAGAAATAGACATAGACAAAAAAATAAAAATAATAGAAATAATAGAAATAGACATAGACATAGACATAGAAATAATAGAACTAGAAATAATAGAACTAGAAATAATAGAAATACATAGACATAGAAATAATAGAACTAGAAATAATAGAAATAGACATA
>NW_020717243.1:107732-119487 GCF_900518725.1 Notechis scutatus
TCTATTCTATTCTATTCTATTCTATTCTATTCTATTCTATTCTATTCCATTCCATTCTTTTTCTATTCCATTCCATTCCATTCTACTCCACTCCACTCTATTCCACTCTATTCTATTCTAGTCTATTCTAGTCTACTCTACTCCACTCCATTCCATTTCATTCTACTCTATTTTACTCTATTTTACTCTACTCTGCTCTATTCTACTCCACTCCACTCTATTTTACTCCACTCTATTCTATTCTATCCTATCCTATTCTACTCTATTTTACTCTACTCTACTCTACTCTGCTCTACTCTACTCCATTCCATTCCACTCTATTTTATTGTACTCTATTCTATTCTATCCTATTCTTCTCTATTTTACTCTACTCTACTCCACTCCATTCTACTCTATTTTACTCTACTCTATTCTATTCTATTCTACTCTACTCTATTTTACTCTGCTCTATTCTACTCTTTTCTACTCCATTCCACTCCACTCCACTCCATTCCACTCTATTTTACTCTACTCTACTCTACTCTACTCTACTCTACTCTACTCTATCCTATCCTATCCTATCCTATCCTATCCTATTCTACTCTATTTTACTCTACTCTACTCTGCTCTATTCTACTCTACTCTTTTCTACTCCATTCCACTCCACTCCACTCCATTCCACTCTACTCTATTTTACTCTACTCTACTCTATTCTATCCTATCCTATCCTATTCTACTCTATTCTACTCTCCTCTCCTCTTCTCTATTCTTATTCTATTCTATTCTTATTATATTATTCATATATCATCATGTATTATATTATAACTGTTTATCACATGACTGCTGCAGCATCCCCATGGTCACGTAGTCAAATCTGGCAGCTGGCTCATATTTATGATGGTTGCAACGTGATCACTTTTGTGACCTTCTGACAAGCAAAGTCAATGGGGAAGCCAGATTCACTTAACAGCCAGGTTACTAGCTTATCAGCTGCAGCAATTCAATTCACGAGTGTGGCAAGAAAGGTCATAAAATGGGGCAAAACTCACTTAACGTCTTGCTTAGCAACAAAAGTGTTGGGCTCAATCGTAGTCGTAAGTCGAGGACTACAAGGGAATTTCAAATACTTGTCAGAAGTGTAATCAAACAGTGGATGCTTTTTTCCCCCCATGTTTTTGGACACACAGCAAAGCTAGAAAATATCAGGACGAAGTATGCATTTTGATGCTGAAGACTTTAAAACCAAATGTCCAATTGAAACCACAGACTTTTCTTTCGGGCTTAATGGATTAAAAAAATGGAAACATCTACCGGTACTTAATTTGTATATATGATAATGGCAATGAGGCTTTTATAAGCTCAAAAGTGGAAATATACCTACAATGGAAGAATGGATGGAGCAACTGGTGGAAACTGGTCCCATGGCAAAATTGAAAGTTTTGATGAAATGAAACATTATTCCTATCTGGAAACCACTTTTGCAAGAAATTGAAAGAAATGAAAATGATTTGGGGATCTCATAGAATTGTAGGGCTGGAAGGGACCTCAGAGGTCCTCTAGTCCTACCCCCTGTTCAAGCAGGAAACTCTATAGCATTTCAGACAAACGGTTTGTCAACCCATAAAACATTTCTACGCCTGTTTTAGGGGTGCCACAAACAGAAGTGTGGGGGGGGAGATTTGAAAGAGCATTGCAGCAGTTTGGAATCGAAAGTGCATTCCATTCTTGCAAAGATTGTAACTAAGCAACGGGCGTTTTTGCCGTGCAGATCTCTAATTGGACAACGTGATTGATGACTCTTGGCTATGAATGTGTTTCAGTTGGAGAATATGAATTATGATGCACCCAAAGGGGTGGGGCAAAATCAGGGTCAAGGGTGACAGTGAATTACATGCCTCAGAATTGGCTTCAAACAGGCCATGTTAATTCCTAATAAATTCTTTATAGTTTTTGAAGCTTGGCTTGAGGCTCATGATTTAATTGGGGCAACTGCCAGAATTGACACAGTTCTCCAGTCTATTCTTAAAAGCTTCCAGTGATGCAGCACTCACAACTTCTAGAGGCAAGCTGTTCCACTGGTTAATCGTTCTCACCATCAGGAAATGTATCCTTAGGCCTAGGTTGTATCTCTCTTTGATAAGCTTCCACCCATTACTTCTAGTCCTGCCTTCAGGTGCTTTAGAGAATAGGTGGACCCTTTCTTCTCTGTGACAACCCCTGTGATGGGATACAAAATAAACACAGTCACAAAAAACAGGTAAAGCCCCTTTTATTCCTTCACTTTGCTTCCAAGCTCCAAATATCCTTGACTGGAGACAAAAAACTCCCCCACAAGCAGCTACAAGAAGGAGGAAATGCCATTTAAATTATAAAGAGTAGAAAACAGCACAAACCAGACAAAATAAGGGTTGGAAGACATCCACAGATATCAGAACACACACTGGGAAGGTTGCTAAACTCAGAGAGGAACAATAAACTAGAGATATTTCCATGCTTTGTTTCCAGCGTTCGCACGTATGCTTGTCCATCCTCTTATCCAATTGTCACAGCTACAGTCCATGAAGAGGATCAAGGCCCTCTCCTCTCCAGTAGACCACATCTTTCCCTTATCCTCTCCTCCCTGCATGCCCTAGGATGGAGAGGGGATGAGCCTGGCTCCTCCTCTGACTGCCCAGCCAGCCTCTGCCTTGCCCCAACCTCTTCCACAACCTCCAGAGCCACACTTCCACTCCCCGTCAGCTGTTCCTGTTCTCCCTCAGAGTTAATCTCCACCAGGGCCATGACAGCCACTCAAATATCTCAAGTCCTGCCTGCACCACTCCTTTTCTTCAATAGGCTAGATACCTAGCTCTGTCAACCATTCTTCATATGACTTATGATTTGATGAATGGAATAACTGAGCTAGAAGGGACCTCGGAGGTCTTCTAGTCCAACCCCCTGCTTAAGCAGGAGATCCAGGGGCGGGCTGCTACCGGTTGCCACTGGTTCGGGCGAACCGGTTGTTAATTTTATGGCCAGTTCAGTTGGCTAACCCCATCCCTGGCTGGCCCTGCCCACCCCATCCCACTCCTCTCAGGAGTCTCCACACAGCCCATTTTGGATTGCAGGTAAGTGCAGGGCCTGGAGGCTCAGGGAGGATGAAAAAAACGGGCCTCTTGGAAGCTCTGCAAAGCCAGAAACTAGAGAGCCTCCAAAACCTGGGGACCAGTGGTGGGATTCAAATTTTTTTTTTTTTACTACCGGTTCTGTGGGCCTGGCTTGGTGGGCATGGCAGGGGAAGGAGACTGTAAAATCTCCAGTCAGAGGTGGGATTTTCCGGTTCTCCAAACCACTCAAAATTTCTGCTACCGGTTCTCCAGAACTAGTCAGAACCTGCTGAATACCACCTCTGCCGGGGAGGCCGTTTTTGCCCTCCTGGAGGCTCAAGCAAAGCCTCCGGAGCCTGAGGAGGGTGAAAAATGGGCCTACCGGAAGTTCTGAAAATCTGGAAAATGAGCCTGTTTCTGTGGTGGGATTCAAAATTTTTTTTTTACTACCGGTTCTGTGGGTGTGGCTTGGTGGGTGTGGCAGGGGAAAGGATCCTGCAAAACCCCCATTCCCTCTCCACCCCACTAATCAGTCAGAGGTGGCATTCCAAACTACTCAACATTTCCACTACTGGTTCTCCGAACTACTCAACATTTCCGCTACCGGTTCTCAAGAAACTGGTCAGAACCCGCTGAATACCACCTCTGGCCTGTTTGCAGCCTTCAGAGAGCCTCCGGAGCCTGTGGAGGGTGAAAATGCCTCCCCGCAGCCTGTTTTTGCTCCCAGGGTGGTTCAGGAGGCCGACTAGGCCATGCCCATCCAGCAACCGGGCAGAGAACCAGTTGTTAAATTATCTGAAGCCCACCCCTAAGGAGACCCTACACCATTTCAGACAAGCAGCTGTCCAGTCTCTTCTTAAAAACTTTCAGTGTGAAGCATTCACAATTTCTGGAGGCAATTTATTCCACGAATCAATTGTTCTCCCTGTCAGGAAGCTCCTCCTTAATTCCAGGTTGCTTCTCTCTTTGGTTAGTTTTCATCTGTTGCTTCTTGTCCGTCCTTCTCATTCTTGACTGGAATAGGTGTGATGACCCGGGGCGTGACGCAAAAATACCAAAGTCACAAAAGTAGAATAAGTTCCCTTTAATGCCTCCAATTTGGCCCCAATGTCCAATTATCCTCGGCTGGATAACAAACTCTTCGCAGAACAGTCTATGAAGGGCAGAAATGCAGCCCGAACCCAAAGTAAAGGTAATTAGAAATTTTTTTAAAAAAACCAACACAGACCACACTGAAGTAATTAACACGGCAGGCCAGGGATAATAAATTGCCGATTTTCAAAGGATAACGCAGCGCCCACAGTTGGGAAGATGCCGAAACCCAAATAAGCCTTGACCAAGATAATGCATGCTTTGCTTCCAGCAAGGAGCCGTGTGCAAACACCTCACTTATATCCTGTTCTCCCAGTTGCAACCAATGAAAGGGATCAGGGCCTTCTTCTCTCTCATAAGCCATGTTGTTCCATTATTCGTTCCTCCCTGCGTGCCCTAGGATGAAGAGGGGGTGGCCCAGGCTCTGAATGCCCAGCTGGGCTGTGCCCTTCCCCTGTTTCTTCCACAGCCACCGGAGCCACACTCCCACGCCCTGTCAGCTGCTCCATCTCCCCCTCAGAATCAGACTCCAACAAGAGCATGACAATAGGTCTCCTGCTGAGCCGGGGGCTGGACTGGAAGACCTCCAAGGTCCCTTCCAACTCTGTTATTCTGTTATTCTACTCAACCGATTGGTCGAAGAACGGTTGAAAGAGCTACATATTCTGTTATTTGCCTTCAGATGCTTTGGAGAATAGATTGACTCCCTCTTCTTTGTGGCAGCCTCTCAAATATGGGACGACGGCTGTTGTGTTCCAGGCACCGAAAGGCCCCCTTCACAAAATAATTACCTACCCTTCATCTATTATATCGGGGACTATGGAAAGAATGTAGACAATTTTAAAGTATTGATGTGCTTTTTAAAAATCTATATCCGCACCAAAGAAAGTCAGAAGTCATTGTTTTTTTACTTTTTTTCTTTTTCTCTCCTCTGGAGCCACTGAGGATTCGAGGAATTTCAGATTAGATTTTATTATAGAAAAGCTAAGAGGCCATTAGGAAAGGAGGAAAGTAAAAGGCAACATGAGGGTTTGTTTTTTTTTAATAAAAATCAATGTCCAAACTTAATTCCGTCAATTTTTTGTGCTGGCAGTATTTAAAGGGCTTCAAACCAAGTCACTTGTGGAAAAATGGTAGTTTTCATCTGTTCTGGCAACAGTCAAATCTAGTGTCAGTTTCTGGCTCTGTAAATCCTTGACTTTACAATCATCATTTAGTGACTGTTTGAAGTTTTAACGGCACTGAAAAAAGACCGTTTTTCACACTTACGACCATTGCCACATCCCCATGGTCACATGATCAAAATTCAGATGCTTGGCAACTGTCTCATATTTATGACGGTTGCAGTGTCCCGAGGTCATGTGATTCCTTTTCTGACAAGCTGAGTCAGTGGGGAAGCCAGATTCACTTAACAACTGTATGACTAACTTAACCAGTGCAGTGATTTACTTAACAACCGTGGCAAGGAAAGTCATAAAATGGAGGCAAAACTCACATTAGCAACTGTCCCTCTTAGCAAGGGAAAATGTGGGCTCCATTGTGGTCATAATTCAAGGATTATGTGTACCATCTTTTGTAATGAACAAGTGTAAACAGTGCCTTCCATCCCTGTCCTATTGTCCCTATTTATTCTTACCTATTTCCTGTATTATTACTGATGTTTATTCTTATACCTATTAACTTGTAAGCAATTGACAAATCAAATCAATCAATAAATAAAACAATGGATACAGTCCAGTGATGGGATTCAAAAAAAATTACAACAGGTTCTGTGGGCATGGCTTGGAGGGCGTGGTGTGGTTTGGTGGGTGTGGCTTGGTTGGCATGGCAGGGGAAGGATGTTGCAAAATCCCCATTCCCTCCCCACCCTACTAACCTGCTTTCCAGCTCTGTTCTCCTGTGCAGAGCAACCAAAGAAGACCCAGCCAATCAGCTGGGACTCGGGAGGCAGAGAAGAGATTAGGGTGGGGCCCAGGCTGGGATTCTACCAGTTCTCACCTATTCACTAGAACCGGTTGTTGACATTCTAAGCAGTTTGGAGAACCGGTTGTTAGAAGAAATTACTGGCCTAGTCCTGTAAGGAAGGCAGGAAGGAAACATTCTGGTGTTGCTTACAGAAACTGCCTCTCCATTAACCCTTATTACATTCCTGGCAGGACGAGACTTCCTGTCTCAGGAACTTCTCTGGAGTTTTTTTCCCTTCCTTTGCTGGTACTTTGCTTGTGTGGAGTGACCATTCAAAGTTACAATGGCACTGAAAAAAGTGACTTATGACCATTTTTCACACTTACGACTGTTGCAGCATCCCCACAGTCATGAGGCCAGGTGAGGAGATGCATGCCTCGATGGGAGTGATGTTGAGTTGGCCACGCCCAGCCAATAACATGACCACCAAGCCATGCCCACCACCTAAGCCACGCCCACAGAACCAGTTGTTAAAAAATTTGAATCCCACCCCTGGCGGGGCCAGTCAGAGGTGGGGTTTGCCGGTTCTGTGAACTACTCAAAATGTCCGCTACTGGTTCTCTAGAACTTGTCAGAATCTGCTGAATTCGACCTCTGGTGCAGTCATCCTTCATTTGTTCTACAGAACTGAATGTTCCCTTGTCTGACCTGATAACAGATGAAAATGTGTTGCTTTGATAACACACCTAAGAAATGTAGTCCATTGAAAGACTCAGCTGTAAATTGTTGTTGAACACATTTGGGGCAAATGAGTCTTTGAATAAATCACCACAATATTTCAGAGGCAATATATAGAGTTGAGAAACTCTGGAAAGAATGCAGAGAAGAGCAACCAAGATGATTAGAGGACTGGAGGTTAAACATGTGAAGAACGGTTGCAGGAACTGGGTATGTCTAGTCTAATGAAAAGAAGGACTAGGGGAGACATGATAGCAGTGTTCCAGTATTTGAGGGGCTGCCCCAAAGAAGAGGGAGTCAAGCTATTCTCCAAAGCACCTGAAGGCAGGACAAGAAGCAAGAGGTGGAAACTAGTCCAGGAGAGAAGCAACCTAGAACTAAGGAGGAATTTCCCGATGGAAAAATTAATCGAGTTGTGAATGCTCCAACACTGGAAGATTTTAAGAAGAGATTGGACAACCATTTGTCTGAAGTGGTGTGGGGTTTCCTGCCTAAGCAGGGGGTTGGACTAGAAGACCTCCAAGGTCCCTTCCAACTCTGTTATTCTATTCAATTTGTGAAAACTAAATTCTGGGGAAAAGAGGTTGATAAACAAGGAAGTTGTGGTGTTCATTTGCGAGAAAAGAAGACAAAGACATGACAACACAAGATAGTCTAAAGGCCATCATAGTCAAGAAGTTTTCTCCACATGTTAGCATCATGGCTACATTCAACCCTAACCCACAACTTCTAGAGGTCAATTGTTCCACTGGTTAGTTGTTCTCACTGTTAGAAAGTTTCTCCTTAGTTCCAGTTTGCCTGTCTTCTTGATTAGTTTCCATCTATTGCTTCTTGTCCTGCCTTCAGGGGCTTTGGAGAATAGCTTGACCCCCCTTTTCTTTGTGGCAGCCCCTCAGATACTGGAATCTATCATGCTATCGTGTCCCCACTAGTCCTCTTTTTCCCCCTATACTAGCTATACCCAGTTCCTGGAACTGTTCTTGATGTGTTTTTGTCTCCAGGCCTTTAATCATCTTAGTTAAGGATCCCTAATCAACTTGCTCAGACTGAAGAAGGTACTTGGATAAGCAGCAAGACTTTTGAACCAAAAAAGGAAAAGAAAAAAAAGTCCAGTTCCCACAACTCAACTTCCAGACAACTCTATCTGGGTGACTGAAAATCTTCAGTGACAAACTACCTTCTTATAATTTAAATTCTGTGCCCTCTGGTATGATAGAAAACAGAGGCTGATTTTCTTCTGTGGGACAGCTGTTCACAGGTATTTGAAAGAGTTGATATCAGACCAGCTATCAGTCTTCGTTTTCATCTACAGGTCCTCTGCCATGTTCTTCAGATTTTAAGGGTCTTATTATGGAATTCAGGTAGAGCATTCAGCTGACACCTGTTTCTCAAGATTCTTGAAATGGGCTTGCTTCAAATGCTGTTCTCCTGTATCTAGCAAACAGTTTTCACTCGTCTCATTTATTTATATATTTATTAAATTTCTACACCAGAGAGAGAGAGAGAGAGAATTTATAGTTAATAAATTATCTAGAGATGATAGATAAATACTGTAGATGAGATAGAGAGATAGATAGTTTATAGTTAATAAATTATCTAGAGATGATAAATACTGTAGAGATAGAGGATAGATAGAGGATAGGTAGGTAGGTAGGTAGGTAGGTAGTTAAGTAGACAGACAGACAGACAGACAGACAGACAGACAGACAGACAGACAGAGAGTAGCTAGGATGAATGGTTAATGGATGGAAGAATAGAATAGAATAGAATAGAATAGAATAGAATAGAATAGAATAGAAAGACAGACAAACAGAGACAGACAGATGCTAGGATGGATGGTTGATGGATGGATAGATGAGAGAGAGAGAGGCAGGCAGGCAGGCAGAAGCGAGGATGTATGGTTGGTGGATAAATAGATGGATGGAGATAGATAGAGACAGACAGATGCTAGGATGGATGGATGAGTGAGTGGATGAATGGATAGATAGATAGATAGATAGATAGATAGATAGATAGATAGATAGATAGATAGATAGATAGATAGATAGATAGAAGATAGATAGATAGATAGATAGATAGATAGATAGATAGATAGATAGATAGATAGATAATTGATTGATGTTTAGGAGAGAGGGAGGGAAGGAGGGAGGGAGGGAGAGATCCAAGTGAAACAAAGCCAGAAATATGAATCAGTCCTTCAGTGAAACAGTCTTAGTTAATGACTCCAGAGCCTTTTCACTTCCCAGAACTGCTTCTACCCTTCCTCATATGCACTCAAGAGCTCTCCTGTTCTGTGTTTCACCATTACCGGCTTACTAATTTCTGTACATCAGTTTGGGAACTATTATTTTTTTTAATGGTTGTTTTCCACTATGCTTACCGGTGATCACCTGGAACTTGAAAGCACTACCTACTAATAAGATGAGTCACCTAAAGTGGACCGCTATATTATTACATTTTCAATTTCCAGATAGTGGAGGACATGTTCCGAATACCTTAAGGCCATGTAAGCTCTTCCTCGCCTGCCCCGTCTTTAAACTCACTGGCATAAACTAGCATAATCTCTGATTATGTCTGACATCAAGGCCCACAGCTTATGCTTTTCAAACAAGTGGCTCTTTAGGGTCTGAATCAAATCTGAAAGGATGTTAGATCGATAATCTCCATAAACAAGCACCCCACATACTTAAGCCCATTATTGCCAATGACTGGCCCCTGTTTGCAATATTATGATAGCATTGCAGGCCTAAAGAACTATGACATGTAATGGGAGATAAGGAAGAATTTTGTAGTTCTGGATCAGGGGTCCCCAAACTTGTCAACTTTAAGACTTTTGGACTTCTGCTCCCAGAATTCCTCAGCCTCTAGAATATAAACTCAAAGCCTACTCTCTCTACTCCCTCGTAGCACTGATGGTGTTACCTAGTTGGGAAATAAAATGTTTGCAAGTAAACAACCAAGTGCGGAGAGCACCAAAGACCCCTCTCAATTCAACCTTGAACTACAAATATTTATTGGTACTCAAATGATTCTAAGAATTTAGGATTGTTGGCTTTACTCCAAAGCTGGATAGATACCCCGTGGATCCTCCAAAGATTCTGATGTAACAGAAAAGTAATTAGGTACACAGGCTGCCAAACTCAACTCAGCTCAGCTCAGCTCAACTCAACCCAACCCAACATAGTCTAGTAGAATATAACATAACAACATCATAGCATACTATAATATAATGGAATGGAATAGAATACAATACACAATACAATACAATATACTACACTGCTCAAAAAAAAATAAAGGGAGCACTTAAACAACACAATGTAACTCCAAGTCAATCACACTTCTGTGAAATCAAACTGTCCACTTAGGTAGCAACACTGATTGACAATCCATTTCACATGCTGTTGTGCAAATGGAATAGACAACAGGTGGAAAGCATAGGCAGTTAGCAAGACATCCCCAAAAAAGGAGTGGTTCTACAGGTGGTGACCACAGACCACTTCTCAGTTCCTATGCTTTCTGGCTGATGGTTTGGTCACTTTTGAATGCTGGCGGTGCTTTCACTCTAGTGGTAGCATGAGACGGAGTCTACAACCCACACAAGTGACTCAGGTAGTGCAGCTCATCCAGGATGGCATATCAATGCGAGCTGTGGCAAGAAGGTTTGCTGTGTCTGTCAGCGTAGTGTCCAGAGCATGGAGGCACTACCAGGAGACAGGCCAGTACATCAGGAGACATGGAGGAGGCCGTAGGAGGGCAACAACCCAGCATCAGGACCACTACCTCCGCCTTTGTGCAAGGAGGGACAGGAGGAGCACTGCCAGAGCCCTGCAAAATGACCTCCAGTGGGCCACCAATGTGCATGTGGCTGCTCAAATGGTCAGAAACAGACTCCATGAGGGTGGTATGAGGGCCCAACATCCACAGGTGGGGGTTGTGCTTACAGCCCAACACCGTGCAGGACGTTTGGCATTTGCCAGAGAACACCAAGATTGGCAAATTCGCCACTGGCGCCCTGTGCTCTTCACAGATGAACGCAGGTTCACACTGAGCACATGTGACAGACATGACAGGGTGGCGAATGTTCTGCTGCCTGTAACATCCTCCAGCATGATCGGTTTGGCAGTGGGTCAGTCATGGTGTGGGGTGGCATTTCTTTAGGGGGCTGCACAGCCCTCCATGTGCTCGCCAGAGGTAGCCTGACTGCCATTAGGTACCGAGATGAGATCCTCCGACCCCTTGTGAGACCATATGCTGGTGCGGTTGGCCCTGGGTTCCTCCTAATGCACGACAATGCTAGACCTCATGTGGCTGGAATGTGTCAGCAGTTCCTGCAAGACAAAGGCATTGATGCTATGGACTGGCCCACCCGTTCCCCAGACCTGAATCCAATTGAGCACATGTGAGACATAATGTCTCGCTCCATCCACCAACGCCACGTTGCACCACAGACTGTCCAGGAGTTGGGGGATGCTTTAGTCCAGGAGACCATCTACCACCTCATCAGGAGCATGCCCAGGCATTGTAGGGAGGTCATATAGGCACGTGGAGGCCACACACACTACTGAGCCTCATTTTGACTTGTTTTAAGGACATTACATCAAAGTTGGATCAGCCTGTAGTGTTTTTTTCCACTTTAATTTTGAATGTAACACCAAATCCAGACCTCCGTGGGTTGCTAAATTTGATTTCCATTGATATTTTTTGTGTGATTTTGTTGTCAGCACATTCAACTATGTAATGAACAAAGTATTTAATAAGAATATTTCATTCATTCAGATCTAGGATGTCTTATTTTTGTGTTCCCTTTATTTTTTTGAGCAGTGTATAATGGAATGGAATTGGGATGGAAAAGGATAGGATGGGATGGGATGGGATGGGATGGGATGGCATGGCATGGCATGGCATAGAATAGAATAGAATAGAATAGAATAGAATAGAATAGAATAGAATAGAAT
>NW_020717243.1:126564-145008 GCF_900518725.1 Notechis scutatus
TTCTTTCTTTCTTTCTTTCTTTCTTTCTTTCTTTCTTTCTTTCTTTCATCTATCTATCTATCTATCTATCTATCTATCTATCTATCTATCTTTCTATCTATCTATCTATCTATCTATCTATCTATCATCTATCTATCTATCTATCTATCTATCTATCTATCTATCTATCTTTCTTTCTTTCTTTCTTTCTATCTATCTATCTATCTATCTTTCTATCTATCTATCTATCTATCTATCTATCTATCTATCTATCTATCTATCTATCTATCTATCCTATTCTATCTATTCTCTCTCTCTCTCTCTCCTATCTCTCTCTCTTTATCTATTCTACCTCTCTTTATCTATTCCAGGGGTCTTCAAACTTGACAGTTTTAAGACTTGTGGACTTCAACTCCCAGAATTCCTCCTCCAGTCATGTTAGCTCAGGAATTCTGGGAGTTGAAGTCCACAAGTCTTAAACTTGCCAAGTTAGAAGGCCCTTGTTCTATGACATCTCCACTTTTAAACTTGTGAATTATTAATACCTTTGTATGATGCCTTGGTAAAACCACACCTGGAATATTGCATCCAGTTGTGATCACCACAATATTAAAAAAAAACATGTTGAGACTCTGGAAAGAGTGCAGAGAAGAGCAACAGAGGTGATTAGAGGGGTGGAAGCTAAAACATATGATGAACAGTTGCAGGAATTGAGTATGTCTAGTTGAATGAAAATAAGGTGACATGAGAGCAGTCTTCCAATATTCTAAGGGGTTGCCCCAAAGAAGTGGGAGTCAAGCTATTCTCCAAAGCCCCTGAAGGCAGGACAAGAAACAAAGGATGGAAACTAATCAAGGAGAGAAGCAACCTAGAACTAAGGAGGAATTTCCTGACATTTAGAACAATTAATCAGTGGAACAACTTGCCTCCAGAAGTTGACGGTGCTCCATCACTGGAGGTTTTCAAGAAGAGACTGGACAACCATTTGTCCAAAATGGTATAGGGTTTCCTGAAAACTCCACATTGGCAACAGGGAGGGCATCCGGCCAGTAAATGCTCTGCTAGCTCCATTCAGTTGCCGAGACTCCATCCCGCAATGGATTATGGGGTCATTAAAAGATGATGATGATGATGAAGATGATGATGTATAGAGTTTCCTGCTTCATCAAGGGTTGGGCTAAAAGGCCTCCAAAGTCTCTTCCAACCCTAATTCTGTTAAACCAGAAGGTTTTTTGAGTTCTGATGTCCTTCATCCTACATTTTTCTTCATATCTTGTTTGCTCTCTCCTGGCTAATACAAGGCCACCTCAGACTCCACTCCCAAGGACAGCAGATTCCCAAGACCATAAGTCTGGGCAACTCCACTGCCCATCTGAAATCCAGCTTCACCAGGGTGGTTGCTACATTGCAGGGAGATTGGTACGATAGCAAGAGTCCCAAATGATCCCTAAAGCCCAATTAATAAACAGGGTTTTACATCCAGTGACTTGTGGAACTTTAGTCACCCATCCATTGGCTTGAAATACATGAACAAATAAAGAGAAGGATAAAGAAACGTTTCGCGGTAATAGTGTGGATACAATTTTCTGCTTTAGTAAGAAATACTAAGAGTTGTGTAATGTTCTGTCTCCTCCAATGGAGAATTTTCTCAGAAGGAAACTTTGATTAAATACTCAGGAGAGAATTACATGTTGTGCTTTTCCGAAGTTGTACAACTTGTACGCTGTAATCAAATATTGATGTTGTCTTTTTTTATGGGAGATTGAAATTCTAGTCCTTTTGTTTTTGTACAGTTTTGTATTTGTATCTGAAGCAGTGGAAAGAGATACCCATAAAAAGAGCTCTGATAAACCTAGAGTTTGTCCATTTGAGGGCTGCCGCATTTGAGGAGGAGGTCAAGCTATTTTTCCCAGGCACCCGAAGGCCAGACAAGGAATAAGGGATGGAAGCTGATCAAGGAGAGAGATTCAACCTGGAAATAAGGATAAATTTTCTGACAGTGAGAGCAATCCACCCACGGAATAGAAGTTGCCTCCAGAAATTGTGGGAGCCTCATCACTGGAAGCTTTCAAGAAAGATTGGACTGTTGTATGTCAGAAATGGGGTAGGGTCAGAGAAGAGATAAATAGATGATTGGAAAAGAAAGGACAAGAGATACAAACATAATGATTCTGAAATAAGATGAAATAAACAAAATATAACTAAGAGAGTTAAAAGAAGGGAGAAGTTATATAGAAAATATAGAATGGTTAATAAGATATGAATGGTATATAAGGTGAGCACGAACTTGATTTACCGGGTAGGTCTGTTAAAAAAGATGTAACCAGGGGCTAAGCCACTTTTCAAAAGAAGTTTTATGTTTTATGTTTTGTGTTTTGGTTAGCTATGTTTTGATTGTGAATTAATAAAACCTTGGAGGAATAAAACTAAAGGGAGAGAAATTTGGAAAAGACATGTATAAATAATAATTAAGAAGGTTTTATCTTTTTATGTTTTGTTTTATGTTCTGTATTTTGTGTGTTTATGCTTGATGGAGAATTAATAAAACCTTGATAGAAAGAAATATAATTGAATAAAAGTGAAGGGAGAAACAACGAGAAACTTGGAAAAGATATATATGTGTTTAAATGGAAATGTGATAATGTGGAACTATGCTTTAAAAAATAATGCCTTATTTGCCTTGTTAAAACATAAGTAATTTTTGAGAAAGGAGGTTTTATACTTTGATGTCTTATGTTTTGTTTGTCTTTAAAATCAATAAAATTTGTTTTATTAAAAAAAAAAACAAGAAATGGGGTAGGGTCTCCTGCTTGGGTGGAGGTTGGACTAGATGACCTACAAGGTCCCTTCCAACTTTGTTAATCTATTATAGCTTTAAATTAGTCCAAATATCAAAATTTCATGGTTTGAGGCACTTTGATATAGCAGTTAAGGTGCTGGCCCAGAAAACAGGAGATGGTGAGTTCTAGTGTTGCTCTAGGCGTGAAAGTTGATTGGGTGATTTTGGACCAATCACCAGGAAATGAAGAATTCTAGTCCCACCTTAGGCATGAGAGAAGCAGAGGTGGTATTCAGCAGGTTCTGACCAGTTCTGGAAAACCAGCAGCGGAAATTTCGATAGTTCAGAGAACCAGCAAATACCACCCCTGACTGACCCTGCCCCCATCTATTCTCTGCCTCCCGAGTCCCAGCTGATTGGCTGGGTCTTCTTTTGATGCCCTGCACAGGAGAACGGAGCTGGAAAGCAGGTTAGCGGGGTGGGGAGCGGATGGGATTTTGCAGTATCCTTCTCCTGTCACTCCCCACCAAGCCACGTCCACCAAGCCACGTCCACAGAACCGGTAATAAACATTTTTGAATCCCACTACTGGAAAGAAGGTTGGTGACTGTGGCCCAATCACCAGGAGATCGGGAGTTCTAGTTCCACCTTAGGCATGAAAGCCAGTTGAGACATTTTGGGTCAATCACCAGGCTACGGAGAGTTCTAGTCCCACCTCAGACATGATAGCTGGCTGGGTGACTTTTGGCCATTCTCCTGTGGAAAGGGAACTTCATGAGGACAGTGGTGACACCCAAGCAGGAAAAGCCCAAAGGGAACATCAGGCCAGCCATAAAACAAACTTGCATAGGAAAAGAGATTTAATAAAAGGTATTGAAAGAAGCCCCCTAGACAAAAGCCAACTAATTAAGAAAGCTAGGGAAACAAGAAAAAGAAATCCCTTACAAACAACAGGTCATGCCAAATCAGCAAAACAAATAGACAAAAGACACGAAATAAATTCCATAGCAGACAGGAGATTGCCACAAAACAAATATAAGAAAACATTAGGACGAAACTGATAATCCAATCAAACCACCCCGCGGAGTTTACCCTCCGGCGGAAATGAAGACAACCCCTGACAGGATTTAAAACATTAAGAAATACAAACACAAGCACTCACACACAAAAGGAGAAAAAAAGTATAAAAATCAGGGGTTTATTATACAAAGCTAGCTAGCCCCAGGAACGCAGACTTCTTGCTATCTCTCGCCTTCCTGAAAAATAAAAAGACCCAGCTTTCAAGCAGTTGTCTGTATCCTTGCACCGGAGTTCTCCCAGCGGGAAAATCGAATCCTCAGAAGAAAGGCATTTCCCAAGCCTTTCAACACTCCCTCACAGTGTTGTTGAGGGAAAATAGGAAGAAGAAGCATTATGTATGTTCACTGCCTCAAGTTACTTACAACATAATGAAGGCAGGATAAAAATCTAAGAAATAAATATATTTGCTAATGTCTCAGAGAGATGAATATATGAAGCGAAGAATGTTTATTAGCTGTGTGGACAAGATTTTTCCCTTTACCATTTCGGAACAGATGAGGCATATTTTGTTTCATCCACAAGATGTGTGGTTTAAAAAATTGGCTCTTATTCTTTTTCTCCAAGTCTAGAAAGATGAATGCCTACTGCTCTTTATCAATATCATTTCCCCCCAAGCTTCCAAAATATAAAATTTGGAACCATACCTCTTCTTATCAGTTTCATTCTTTATCGGCTCTTCGTTTGTTCATTTCCTCCTAGGCTTTCTTTTACCAAAGTGTTTCTCTTTTTCGACTGCTGTTTTATCTTATCTGAGGTATCCAGGCACAGTTATTTAAGCTATGGTTTCTTGCTCTACCAGCTTCAGCTCAATACCGCTCCAATCAGCAGACTAGAATGACAAATATAGAGCCACTGAGAAAGAAAGTTAATTAGGAGTCTTAGGAAAAAATGCAGTAAAGGAACCAGGGAAGCTGGTTTGATTTTGATCAGTCCCAAATGAGAGCTTGATTGGGAACTCACTACTCTCAAGAATCTCTATCCAACTTTCCCCAAAGACCATCACAGAGAAGGCAATCAAAGGCAAAACCAGGACTAATTAACATCCACTGTTGATACTCACAGAAGCAAAACTTCCCTGGGGAGCCATGAGAAAGCTAAACTCCAAATCAAAGCTGCTCCAACTAAATCACAGAAGCAAACATCACCCTGGAGGTGATGAAGATTTGCAGAGTGCATCTATGAACACCAACTAGAAGTCATGATGAAAACTCCTTAATTGCACCCACATGTGGATAGGCTTAACCATCGTTTCAACAGGAAAGCTGAGTCCAAAACCACAAGGCGATTCATGGGAGCATTGGCACCCAGACAAAGCAGCCGTCAACAGGCACAGCGAGATAAACAACATCTACATGCTATTCAGAAGTGTTACGAACTAACTAAATAAACTCATTATTAAAAACTCTTCGAGCTTCGCTCCAACTGTAGGCTCGTAAACCTGCAGTTCGGATTGGTCCGCAAGTAAGCGATCATGATTGGCTGCCTTCGGCTAACCTGATTGGCTGACAGCGGCCGTCCCGGATTGGAAGACTAAGTGCGGTTAAACTCGTTCTCATTGGTTATTGCGGCAGCAGCCAGCTCTATAAAAGAGCTGCTGCTGCCCAAGTTGGTTGCTCTGTTCTGAAGTCACTATTAAAGAGTTGTGTCACTACCGATGCCTTGTCTCCGTTATTACGCCCACTCCTCCAAACATAACAAGAAGAGACCATTGAAAAGCTAAGAAGGAAATGAAAAGACTAAAGCATCTCCTTGCTAACAATTAACACCTAGATAAGCAAAGATTAACCCTAGGATTAATACCAGACCAAGAAAGTCCAGTTGCCTTTTGGAAAAAGCATCTTTGGGATGGTCTGCAGGAAAACAACCAAGCCCAGAGAGCACCAAAGACCCCCGTAGTGCTCTTCCTCCTCCACCTCCTCCATTCTGCAAATCCCACTCCTTTCTACAACTGATGATGTTACCTAGTTGGGTAATGAAACATTTGCAAGAAAACAACCAAGCCCAGAGAGCACCAAGGACGTCAGAGTTGTGAGAAACTTGATTTAAAAGTCTGTGAAAAATGTGTAGCCCCTGTTCTATTCTGACCTAGTCCCAGAGGACCTTCCAGGTGCAGAGACTTGAAACTTTTTGAACCTTTAATAAAGTGTTCTTGTAGCTCCCTGGTGGAATTATTAGTGAAGTCTGCCCATATCTCTCTCAGTGGGATTTTGGCATTTTCAACTCATGCTCCCTGAACATCTGAAGTTCATTACCGCTTCTGTTGCTCCCGTCATCTCCCGGCAAAATCCACCTGAAAAAATGATTGACTCAAGAATCCTGGTATTCTAAGCTCCTTGCAGTAATAGCTGTAAACATGAAAAGGCTGTGTTGTTAGAAATTATGCTGGCTGTATCAAAATCAGATTTTTTCCCCCCCTCCAGTGAAGGTGTCAGGGATTAATTAGGAGACTGTGCATTCATCCAATGTGAGATTTTAAAAAAATTACAAGGTGACTCAACTCAAAACCATAAATTATAAATAACAGTATTAACAACAGTATTAATCAGAATAGAGCTGGAAGGGACCTTGGAGGTCTTCTAGTCCAACCCCCTGCTCAAGCAGGAGACCCTATTCCATTCCAGACAAATTTCTGTCCAGCCTCTTCTTAAAAACATCCAGCGATGAAACACCCACAACTTTTGAAGGCAAGCTGTTCCACTAGTTAATTGTCCTCACTCTTAGGAAGTTTCTCCTTAATTCCAAGTTGCTTCTCTCCTGGATCAGTTTCCATCCATTATTTCTTGTCCTGCCTTCAGGTGCTTTGGAAAATAAATTGACCCCCCTCCTCTTTGTGGCAGCCCCTCAAATATTGGAAAACTGCTATCATGACCGCCTCTTGTCCTTCTTTTCTTTTCTAGACTAGCCAACGCCTTCGTTCCGAAGAAGAGCACCTAAGACGATTAAAGGCCTGGAGACTAAAACTTATGAAGAACGGTTGCAAGAATTCAGTATGGCCAAGTCTAGAGAAAAGAAGAATTAGGGATGACATGATAGCAGTTTTCCAGTATTTAAGGGGACACCACTAAGAAGAGGGAAGGTTAACTTATTTTTCAAAGCACCATTGGGCGGGACAAGAAACAATGGATGGAAATTAATCAAGGAGAGAGGCAACTTGGAATTAAGGAGAAACTTCCTAATAGCGAGGTCAATTAACCAATGGAACTGCTTGCCACCAGAAGTTGTGGGCGCTCCATCACTGGAGGTTTTTAAGAAGAGACTGGACAGTCACTTGTCTGAAATGGTATAAGTTCTCCACCTTGAGCAGGGGGCACGACTAGAAGACCTCCAAGTTCCCTTCCAGCTCTATTCTGATTGATTAAATCACCATAGACATAGATACCATAAACTTCCATTAATTAGAGACATGTCAATAGATCATCTGTGTCTCCTTTTCCTCCCTGTAATTGTCTAAGGGACGTATACCCTTCTCACTTCCTTCCCCGTCTGCTCAGTCTCAGCCTAGAAAGAAGAGAAGCCGACTCTAAATCCTGCTTGTTCCGGACTAGCAGGCTCGTAATCCTGCAAACCTGATTGGTCCGCTAACAGCGGGTCGTGATTGGTCGCTCCGGGCTAATCCGATTGGCTGATTAACGGGCTGCCGCGATTGGGCAACCCAAGCGCAGCAGGCTTAAATCCTTGTCATTGGACGCTTTAGCAGCAGCCAGCTCTATAAAAGGAGCTGCTGCAGCCAGGCTTGTTTGCTCTGATCAGAAGTCACTAATAAAGAGTTGAAGTTACTATCCGAGGTCTCGTCTCCGTTATTATGCCATCCGCCCAGACACAACACTGGCGACGAGGATGGGATACGGAGATGATAGAGCTGACTGAGCACTCGCAGAATATTGACAGAGCACGTGGCTGATGGCTCACAGACAGCGGCAGAATGGCCAGCAGCGCTATACCACCCGCCCCGTTTGATCCAGCCAGCGAAGACTGGGACTCGTATATGGACAGGTTCCAAATGTTCCTGGAGTCCAACAATCTGAAGGATGCCACGTCTAGCAAAAAACATGCGGTTTTCCTAACGCATTGTGGACCCGCCGTTTTCAGAATGGCAAAGGCACTTGCCAAACCAGCTGAAGTCAAAACGATGGACTGGGATACCCTTGCTCCCATCCTTCGTGCCCATTACGCTCCGGCAGTTCCAACCCTCATTCCAAGACACGAATTTTACCAGAGGGATCAACGTGATGGTGAGAATATCGGGGACTTTGTAGCTGACCTAAGAAACTTGGGTGGATTGTGTGGCTTCACAAATCTAGAGGAAGCCATGAGAGATCGGATTGTCCTTGGTCTTAGAGACCCCACTGTCCAAAGCAAGATTATGGCAAAAGGAGACATCACCCTCGCAGATGCCATAACAGACGCCACTGCAGCTGAAGCCATCCGCAAATCAGCAGCACGAATGCGCAGAGCGAATGGGACCAGCCGCCAACCCACCAGTGACCCGGCAATATCATCAGAAAAATACACATCGGCCACCCACCATGAAGACATCGATTCCTCATCGGATAGTGAGGAGGAAGAAATCAACAGACTCAGGTCAGAGCGTGAGCAACGAGACCAGCGGGGTCGCAAATCCAATTTCCAATGCGCCGGATGCGGGGGAAACCACCCACGATCCGAATGCAGGTTCCTAGACGCCATCTGTTGTTCCTGTGAGAAAAGGGGGCACATTGCTAAAGTGTGCCGGAACAAAAGAGGATCCAGTCCCAAGAGAAAAGAAAACAACTTCCGACAATCAGCAGGCACCCCACCCACAAATCGGGACCGCCCAAACAACCAGTGGAGCCAGTACAACAGAAACCGGATGTTTACTGGCATAACCAGACGGGAAGAGGCACATCAGACCATCACCATCGGCCACGCTTCATCGTTAGACGCAAAAAAAATCCGGGTAAAGGTCACCATTGAAAACCGTCCATGCATCATGGAAGTGGACTCCGGGTCTTCCCTATCCATGGTCTCCTGGAAAACCCTCAAGCAGCTGATTCCCGACATCCGCCGCCAGGATCTCAACACCCAGAGGCTTATATTAAAAGACTACCAGGGCAACCGAATCCCGGTCGCTGGTTCCAGTCACGTCCAGGTCTCCTTCAAGGACCACACCGCAATACTACCTCTCACCATCGTTGACAGAGACCGGCCCAGCTTATTGGGTCTACAGTGGTTCGCGCCATTAGGAATCGAAATGGCAGGCATCAACCAGACTGTAGACGAAGACTGGGAGGCGACCCTCGTCCGTGACTTTCAAGAAGTCTTCACTGAAAAATTAGGCAAGTACAAAGGGTCCCCCATCTCATTTAATCTCTGCCCTGATATCGCACCCATTCGCCTAAAGCCACGCCGAGTTCCCTTTGCTCTCAAACCAAAAATTGATGAGCAATTGAACAAACTAATTGCACAAGGCGTGTTAGAACCCATCGATCACGCCCGATGGGAGATCCCCTAAAACCTGACGGATCTTTGAGAATCTGTGGGGATTACAAGGCTACCCTCAACCACGCGTTACAGCAGAGCGCCTATCCGGTACCCATGGTCCAACACCTCCTTCACTCACTAGGGGGTGGAAAAGTATTCGCAAAGCTTGACCTGGCCCAAGCTTATCAACAGTTGCCAGTAGACGCAGAAACCGCAGAAGCCCAAACCATAGTTACGCACAGAGGCGCATTCAAATGTAACAGACTCCAGTTTGGAGTAAGCGTAGCACCTGGCATCTTCCAAAGTCTAGTGGAAAGGCTGCTACAAGGCATAAAAGGGGTCGTGCCCTACTTCAATGATATCTTGATAGCCGCCCCTACAAGAAGTCAGTTAGAAAAACGCCTGAGAACTGTTCTACAAAAGTTCAAAGACGCAGGCCTCAAGGTTAAGAAGGAAAAGTGCCAGTTATGCACTGAGAGGGTTGAATTTCTTGGTTACCTTCTTGACAAACAAGGAATTCACCCTACTGAAAAGAAATTGGCTGCCATTAAAAATGCCCCAAGACCAAAGAACAAAACAGACCTCCAAGCCTTCCTGGGACTCATTAACTTTTATAACATCTTCCTACCCCAGAAGGCGACCGTTGCTGAATCCCTGCATAGACTCCTCGACAATAAGGCTTCCTGGTTTTGGGGACGTCGGGAGGAGCAGGCTTTCCAACAAGTAAAAGACCTTTTAACTTCGGATGCAGTACTCATCCAATATAATGAGACACTTCCATTATCTGTGACTTGTGACGCCTCACCTTTTGGGGTAGGAGCCATCCTGAGCCACATCCTACCAAACGGTACAGAGGCGCCTATTGCATTCTTTTCAAGAACTTTGTCTAAAACTGAGAGAAATTATAGTCAATTAGATAAAGAAGCCCTCGCTATTGTATCTGCAATCAAAAGGTTCCACGAGTACGTGTATGGAAGATCCTTTTCCATCATCACAGATCATAAGCCATTACTTGGCATCTTGGCAGGGGACAAACCAACTCCACACATCTTATCTCCAAGGATGACACGATGGTTGGAGTTTTTAGCCGCCTATGACTACCAGTTGAGACACCGGCCAGGCAAAACCATTCCCCATGCAGAAGCTTTGAGCCGTTCCCCACTGCCAGAACTTCTAGATGACCCAGCTCCCACTCTATCAATACTACAAATTGAGACGCTTCCCTCGCCTCCACTAACAGCACAAGACATCGCCTTGGAAACAAAAAAGGACTCATGTTTGGCACGGGTTCTTAGCTGGGTGGAGAGGGGATGGCCAGAAATCGAACCCAACGACACCTTTAAACCCTTCAAGAACAGACAAACGGAACTTTTCTCCCAAAAAGGGTGTGTGTTGTGGGGAGACCGAGTGGTCATACCAGCTAAACTACAAAAGAAAGTTCTAAATTTACTACACGATGGACACCCGGGCATCGTACGAATGAAAGCGCTGGCAAGGAGCTACGCCTGGTGGCCAGGTATGGACAAACAAATTGAAGCCTGGGTTGTCACCTGTAGCAAATGCCAAGAAACATGCTCGGCCCCACCAAGAGCATCTCCAGCTAAGTGGGAAACGCCCAGGGGTCCATGGTCCCGCATCCACATCGATTTCGCGGGACCTACAAAAGGACATACCTTCCTGATAACAGTAGACGCCTACTCGAACTGGCTCGAGGTCAACAAAATGAAGACTACCACTACAGATGCAGTCATCAAGAAATTGAACAGACTTTTTGCAACACATGGGCTACCAGATGTCTTGGTTTCCGACAATGGCCCTCAATTTACTGCCTTGGCTTTTGAACAATACCTAGCAGACCGTGGAATACGCCACGCCTTGACATCACCTGCTCACCCGGCGGCCAATGGCAGGGCTGAACGAATGGTTCAGTTCACCAAAAAAACTTTACAAAAAATGGAACAAGGAAGCATCCACAACAAAGTCACCAGGATGCTCCTTCTCCAGCATATTACACCAAACAGTACCACAAACAAAAGCCCAGCCGAACTCCTGATGGGCAGAAAACTCAGATCGCATCTAGACCGTCTACACCCAGCATACACCCCAGAAAAGCCCCTGGGTTCCAGCAGCAAACACCGTTCGTTTAAGGTAGGAGACCCCGTATTTGCAAAGAACTTTTCAGGTGACCCAGTGTGGATCCCTGCCAAAATAACGCAAATTACCGGCCCCCGTTCCTACCGGTTAGAAACCACAGATGGGAGACTGTGGAAATGCCACATCGACCAGCTGTGCTCAAGGCTGACCACAACTCCCATCACTAACCCCGATCTCGAAGCCAGAGGGGGAAGGGAAGCTGGGGGTTTTGAAATTGAACCAACATCTGGCTCAGAAGACCTAACCCCACAACCAGCACAGCAAAGCCCACTATATTCACCAGCTGAGGAAGATCCTTGGCAGATGATCGCCTCTCCAGGTAACAGCAGCCGAACGGGGTCAGCGAATCCAGAGAACCCAGATGGAAGAATTGATGGAGACGTCGCAGATATCCCCGGATCACCTGTAAGGAGACCCAGCGTCGAAGCTGGGTCACCACTCCAAACAATCCCAGTAAGCAGTCCGTCGGAACCAGAAACCGAGCAAAGACCTTTTGAACAACGCAAATCAGGTAGACAGGTGCGAAGACCCGCCTACCTGCGAGAGTATATCACCCCACCCCTTAGACGGAACCTAGAGGGGAGGGGTGTTCCGGACTAGCAGGCTCGTAATCCTGCAAACCTGATTGGTCCGCTAACAGTGGGTCGTGATTGGTCGCTCCGGGCTAATCCAATTGGCTGGTTAACGGGCTGCCGCGATTGGGCAACCCAAGCGCGGCAGGCTTAAATCCTTGTCATTGGACGCTTTAGCAGCAGCCAGCTCTATAAAAGGAGCTGCTGCAGCCAGGCTTGTTTGCTCTGATCAGAAGTCACTAATAAAGAGTTGAAGTTACTATCCGAGGTCTCGTCTCCATTATTACGCCATCCGCCCAGACACAACACTGCTTAAAAATGTATTTATAACATGGATAAATAGTTTGGCAAGGCGCTAAGGCAGATCCCAGTGCTTCGAGGTGGGACTTAGTTGACTACAAGCAATTTTAAATAATTTGCTAAAGATAGAAAATCTCAAGGAAAAAAACAGGCAAATTAGAAACTGTTCTATTTATGCAGTGTCTGATTCGTCTTTTTTTTTTCTTGAGACTTCTAGACAGAATGACCCAGAAATTTTCCATCAGAGCTAAAATCTCATCTGTAAAGTAAATTGAGCCAAATAACAGTTGGATGCTGCCACTTATTTGGGAGAAAAGCAATGGACGTTTTATAGAAGACTGTAAAAAAATGCCACAGAGCTCCAGCCATGGAGTTTTTATTATACAAAAAAAAACCACCTTAATCAACTTACTTATTTCCCAACTTAACACTAAACCTAGCCTATGTATTATGAATATAACACGAAAATAACATGGAATGAAGGTTGGTTCAGTTTGGGAAATTGCATTTCAACCAAGGCAAATAGTTAATTAATGGATGTCAGCATTTGGATCAATTCAGACCATTTGCCTGATAAATTTGGACATCAGGCAAGCTCTATTTTGAAATGATTTGGAAAAAAATCCATTCTGTTCACAGGGTCCAAATTGATGTGGAAAATTAAACAAGACAGCTGGAACCACCGTTCCAATTTGAAAAGATGATGCTTTATGGGGGAAGGGAAATGTGATTTCTGGATTGCATATACAGGAAGTCCTCAACCTATAGCCCCAAATTTCCATTGCTAAGTAAGACAGTGGTTGTGTGGCTGTTCCTCCATTTTATGATTCTTTCTTGCCACATTTCTTAAATGAATCGGTGCAGTGGTTAATTTAGTAATCAATTCACTAGTAAAGTTAGTTCATCTGGCTTCCTCATTGTCTTTGCTTGCCAGAAGGTTGCAAAAAGTGATGGTGTGACCGGGGAAACCCTGTAACCATCACAAATATTAACGAATAGCCAAGCGTCTGAATTTTGATGCAGGACGCAGTGACTCTGTGGCTAAGACGCTGAGTTTGTCAATCGGAAAGGGCAGCAGTTCGGCGGTTCGAATCCTTAGCACCGCGTAAGGGAGTGAGCTCCCGTTACTTGTCCCAGCTTCTGCCAACCTAGCAGTTTGAAAGCATGTACAAAATGCAAGTAGAAAAATAGGGACCCTTTTGGTGGGAAGGGAACAGTGTTCCGTGCGCCTTCAAAGGCGTTTAGTCATGCCGGCCACATGACCACGGAGACTCTTCGGACAGCTCTGGCTCTTCAGCTTTGTAACAGAGAGGTGTACCGCCCCCTAGAGCTGGAAACAACTAGCACTTATGTGCGAGGGGAAACTTTATCTTTACCTTTAGGCAGGGGTGGGTTTCTACCGGTTCTGTCCACCTCTGTAGAACTGGTAGCTCTGAAGAACAGCAGACATGGAACCGGTTCTAACTCTGCTGATGTTAGGGCTCTTACCTGATCTTTATTTCCTGATTTTTCAACTTCAGCTGCCGAACGAGGCACAGCTGCAGTTTAAAAAACAAGAAAAGAGGGCTGTTTCAAAGGCTGCTTCTGGCACTCAGCATGCTAATGACGATTAACAGGCGTGTGGGCAGGGAAGCTTGTAAATCCCGACCCGGTAGTTAACCCTGTCATATCCCACCCCTGCCTTTAGGCTGCATTAACAGAGGGATAGAATCAAAAGTGGCATTCAGCAGGTTTTGACCAGTTCTGGAGAACCAGTAGCGGAAATTTTGAGTAGTTTGGAGAACTGGTCATAGAAATTTTGAGTAGTTCAGAATACCACCTCTTACTGGCTCCACCCCCATCTCTTCTCTGCCTCCCAATGAGTCCCAGCTGATCGTCTGGGTCTTCTTTGGTTGCCCTGCACAGGAGAACGGAGCTGGAAAGCAGGTTAGTGGGGTGGGGAGAGAATGGGATTTTGCAGTATCCTTCCCCTGCCACACCCACCAAGCCATGCCCAGAGAACCATTAGTAAAAAAAAGTTTGAATCCCACCACTGGGCAACCTGATGCTGTGAGTTTGACACCTGTGCTCTACAGGCAAATCCTGGGTATTTGAGTGAGCTAATCTTGTCGGCTTTGGCTTGCCTATTGTGTTGATTATTTGGAGTCTCTTTGTTTATGAATAGATTGGCCCAGTCTTTCTGAATGGATACAAAAATCTCCATTTCTAAAGACCAGCTTTTTTAAGCTTCTGCTTAAGTCTATTTTTTTAAGATTTTTTTCCATTTCTCCTTTAAGGAAAATACCCCATCCTGCCTCTTTTTAATATTAAGAATAAAGAATATTTTAATCTGGGGAGAGGGCAGGGCTTCCTCTTCCCTGTGGTAGACCTTCACAGTTGATTATGATAATTTGATGATCAGCTAAAGCTGATGATTTGCTTTGATGACTCCTAGCATGGGAGGCTGAGGAATTCTGGGAGTTGAAGTCCACAGATTATAAAAGGGCCATCGTTGCCCACCCCTTCTTTAAAACAGGAGTCTCCAAACCTGAGAACTTCACAACATATTTTTTTAAAATATAATAGTGGCATGTTTAGAAATTAAAAAGGGGATAAACAATGGAAAATTATAATTTAATATGAATTTGTGAATTGTTATTAGACCTATACAATCTGGTAAACACTGCAAATATGATGATCAGTATTTAGTAGTATAGTAGTAAAATGAGTGAGGTTAAGAACATAGAGATTAACACAAAAATAGCATATTGGAATATTGAGTAATCAAGGTTGATAATTTAACAAAATATATGTATTAATATAAGATTTTAAAAGACTGTCAACCGGGGTAGGATTCAAATTTTTTAACAACCAGTTCTGTGGCCATAGCTTAGGTGGTGGGCGTGGCTTGGTGGTCATGTTATTGGATGGGCGTGGCCAACTCAATATCACTCACATCGAGGCACGCATTGCCTCGCCTGGCCTCTCATGACTGTGGGGATGCTGCAACAGTCATAAGTGTGAAAAATGGTCATAAGTCACTTTTTTCAGTGCCATTGTAACTTTGAATGGTCATTCCACACAAGCAAAGCAGGAGCAAAGGAGGAGAAAAAAACTCCAGAGAAATTCCTGAGACAGGAAATCTAGTCCTGCCAAGAACGTAATAAGAGTTAACGGAGAGGCAGTTTCTGTAAGCAACACCAGAATGTTTCCTTCCTGCATCCCTTACAGGATTAAGCCAGTAATTTCTTCTAACAATCGGCTCTCTGAACTGGTTAGAATGTTAACAACCGGTTCTAGCGAATAGGTGCGAACTGGTAGAATCCCACCCCTGCTGTCAACTCTATTAAACAAGAGGAATATTGTCATATTTGTATCAAACTGTAAGACACTACGGAACAACACTGTTCAACACAATGATATTTTTGTTGTAACAAAAAAGATATTGCCAAAAAAAAAAAAAAAAGCAAATGATCAGTTTTAGCTGATCGTCAATTGATCATAATTGCTGGCTGAGGAATTATGGGAATTGAATCCACAAGTCGTAAAGTTGACAAGTTTGGAGAGTCCTGCTCTACACTGTAGGACCTTGAGTTTGTTCCTGATGGTCGATCTCTGGAGACAACTTGAATATTTCAACAATCATGCTGGGTCTATTTAATCCTGTCTGATGACTTCCTTGCAGGATTTAATAGCTTAACAGAAGGGGAAGGAAGAACACAGCTGAAAGCACTGGGAACTCACATTTGCTCGGGGGCAGAAACCAGGCTGAAAGTATCACACTCTCAGTGTGTGATATTAAAGTATTCTAATAAACTAGAATAGGGAATATATTCACCGAGAATTTTTATAGCTTTGTAATGAATAAATCACACCCAGAAAGTAGATTAATATTTTGCAGTCGAGAGATTCTTTCTTAGCTCAAAAATATTGGAAATTCCCTCCTGTCTTTTATTATGAATGAATGGATGAATGAATTCTTTATTGGCACAAGGAATTTGTCTTGGTGCATGTGCTCTTAGAGTCTTTTAGTTTCCACTGCCAAGAATTGGAAGGATTTGAAGAGATACAATTAATGGGAGAGGCAGGTCTTGTAGTTACTGTTGTTGAGCCAAGTGCCACCTATTCTGTATCCGTATATTTGGTTTTATTTGCCTAAGTGTAACATTTTACTTTTCTCACCACTGAATTGTGCTTTGTGAGATAGGGCCCAGGGTTCAAGTCTGTCTAGATCCTTCTGGATCTTGAACCTGTCTTCTAAGTTGATGTTCTGACCCAAGCCTCGTTCAAAGCAAACAAGCACCAAACAGAGATAAAAGTAAAACCTTTTTAATGCTTCTCTGTGAATTCCGTTCATTCACAGTAAAGCGCTATTCAAAACTAATTGTCCCAGATAAGAAGAAACCTTGCCAGGGTTGTGCAACGCTGCCAAGAACACTAGATTAAATTGCAAGGAAATAATCAAAACCAAAAGTCTCCAAACACAAACCAGGATAGTCCGAACTTCCACAAGACTTGAAGCGCAAGAACTTCTTTGCTTCCTGCAAAGAATCCCACCTCTGAGGGCTGGCTTTTATCCCTTAAGGGAGGGACCATCACCTTGCAGCCTTACTCCTGAGTCGCCCATGCTGCTGCAGCTGTTCTTTCCTTCGAGCAGCCCTGCACGCACACCCACTGGGCACAGGCTCCTCGGGGGCCTCTTCATCACTGCTGCCAGCCTCCACAAACTCCGAAGGCAGCACTCCACTCTGATAGTCCTGGCCCCATCCCTGCATCACATGCAGGCCCCTCATCCGAGTCCTCGCTCTCCAAGACCTCAGCCACCCACACCTGCTGCCGGCAAACCACAACAGGTGATAGCTATTCCTCCTAGCTTGGTTTGGATCAGTGGTGGGATTCAAAAAGATTTACTACCAGTTCTGTGGGCATGGCTTGGTGGGCATGACATGGCATGGCTTGGTGGGCGTGGCAGGGGAAGGATACTGTAAAATCTCCATTCCCACCCCACTCCTGGGGGAAGGTTACTGCAAAATCCCCATTCCTTTCCCCACCCCACTAACCTGCTTTCCAGCTCCGTTCTCCTGTGCAGGGCAACAAAAGAAGACCCAGCCAATCAGCTGGGACTCGGGAGGCAGAGAATAGATGGGGGTGGGGCCAGTCAGAGGTGGTATTTGCCAGTTCCTTGAACTACTCAAAATTTCCCCTACTGGTTCTCCAGAACTGGTCAGAACCTGCTGAATACCACCTCTGGTTTGGATTGATAGATTGTTTGGCTTCTAAACTGCACCAAATTTTATGGCTTTTTGGTTTTTCACTGCCTTCCACATTTCCACGCACTTCCTCAAATTCAGATTCTGCTCATGTATTACTTCAACTTTATTTCTTTATTTTCTCTCTCTCTCTTCTCTCTCTCTCTGAAGTTTCCCAGCTGGATAGCCCTGTAAGTCTCATGCTGTTAAAGCAAGTAAACATCAGATTTTGCCACTATCCCTTCCATCTGGAATCAGCCATAAAAGACTTGCAAGACGAACTTGCTTTGAAGATTTTAGTCTCTCCGTTCAAGCTGTCAGTATTTCTGTGATGGTCAAGAAATGCTCCTTCAGAAATCAGTGTGCCTCTTGTAAACTTAGTATAGCCACCACTGCCCTAGGAGTTATCCAATACACATTTGATTTGCTGCAGGCCATCTCTATTCCTAACGTTTAGCTGAGGTCTGCGAGTTGTCTAACTCAGTGTTACTTTTATCAGCTTTCTGATAAAAGGATCAGCCAGGGTTGTTACAAGATTTACGCATGCATATCTCCTTGTTCTTGCCAGACAGACTCTACAATTATAGGCTTGCTGATTTACTTTCAAGTGTGTATGTATGACCTTGCTTTATTTTAGCAGACAGCCCATCAAGGTGACATGATAGCTTTCTTCCACTATTTGAGGGGCTGTTACAGAGAAGAGGAGGTTCACCTATTATTCTAAGTACATAGGGCAGGAGAAGAAGTGGAAGATCATTAGAGAGAGAGGCAGGCAGCGGGCAGTGAATTAGTCTGAATGGGATTCAACTATTAACTCAAGCTTCCTCTTTCCGACATGTATTCAAGATGGACAGTGATTAACATTTATATGTAAGGGTGTAATCTATCTATC